>JAGDYQ010000082.1:1819795-1834908 GCA_021962125.1 Bulinus truncatus | reverse complement strand
TTATATGTGTATATGTGTGTGTGTGTGTGTGTGTAGGGGCCATCGGTGAAGACAGTAAGGGGCCACAATCGGTTGGAGGTTATAAGAGGGCCCCAGTTGAAGATGGTAAGGGGGCGGGTCACCAATTGGTGGAGCTTGTAAAATGGCCCATGATTAGCAGACAAGATGTCTGATGATAAGAAATTTAACAGTATACAAACTTTGTGCATGTGTATGTGGGAGTCATAATTAATGAACGGGGGGGGGGGGCGTTGATACAAAGACACATCACGTCACGTTTTAAGGCTGGTCGTCTTGGATAACGACGCAACACTACACCGCGATACAACAGCAGCGATACATGTGTACGTACTGCGTTATATCAATCAGGATCCTAGTCTTCTGCTATTGGCACACCGTGTGCTCAGACCTTACTCCAGGACATGTATGTTAACATTACCAACAAAAATCCAATCCTGACATTCAAGCGACCAATAAACTCAAACCAAGCAAATGACAGTTATTTATTAGTAGTACCCATACACGCAATAAATTATTACTAATAATTTGCCCCTTTTTGTATATTAATTAAAATTAAGAACAATAATTGAAAAAAATATAATAACCCATATATATATATTATGATGTCATGAACGCCAACAGTAAAAATATAACCTAATTATTTACTGAAACAATAATACATGAGAGTTTGTTTTTTCCTCATGAAAATATGCATGTACATAAGTACATTGAACCAAAAAAAAATGTAAACTATTATTGTTATTACTGTAATTAATTCATTAATTAATGCCCAATTATCAATAATACTAAGGACGGGCAGATAGGCATCGGTTTTTTTTTTCAATTAACCGTAACTCGTCTAGACAAAAAAAACAACAAATTGCACGTGAATTTACCGGATTGCTCCCCTTAGACTAAACAGCTTGACTCTCTCCATTTTAATCCCAAATCCCCCATCTCCTCCTCCTCCCCAGCGCGTATTCTTCTCGTGAACCCAGTGTGCAAGTAACCCATGAGGAAGAGTGAATGAAGAGATAAATTGTTTGAGAAGTGGGTGAGGAATTTCCGAGGGGGGGAGTTTAGCCTTGTACCTGCCCGTGTGTGAACGATCTAGTGAACATGATACACATAGGCTTACGTTTAGTTTTTGTATTTTTTTTTTTCTTTCAAATAGACTAGAGGCGCTAAGCTATGAAGAAAGAGAGAAAATGTAGTGAGTGTTTAAATATAGTGAGTGTTTAAATATTATGGGTGTTTAAATATTATGGGTGTTTAAATATTATGGGTGTTTAAATATTATGGGTGTTTAAATATTATGGGTGTTTAAATATTATGGGTGTTTGGTTTTATACTTGACATCCAAATAGAATGAAAAACAGAACGTTAGATTAAAGCAACTAAATAACGTCTGGATAATGAAGATAAAGAATACAATGGGTATGTGGGGTAAATGGTGATACAATGGGTATGTGGGTAAATGGTGATACAATGGGTATGTGGGGTAAATGGTGATACAATGGGTATGTGGGGTAAATGGTGATACAATGGGTATGTGGGGTAAATGGTGATACAATGGGTATGTGGGTAAATGGTGATACAATGGGTATGTGGGTAAATGGTGATACAATGGGTATGTGGGGTAAATGGTGATACAATGGGTATGTGGGGTAAATGGTGATACAATGGGTATGTGGGGTAAATGGTGATACAATGGGTATGTGGGGTAAATGGTGATACAATGGGTATGTGGGGTAAATGGTGATACAATGGGTATGTTTGGTAATGAGGATGGTACTGTACCTGTTTAAAAGTGAGATATGAAATGCGAAAGGAAGCTGAAGAATTACGCGTAGTAAAGACATAGTAAACATGTACTTCACAATAATAGTTAAAACATTCTACAATACAAAACAAGTGAAGTTTATATAATGCCCTTTTAAATAGATTACATCCGGGTATGTTGTTTGATTTAACACCACACAATAAACTAGACAAACTTTGCCTCACTTTAAACAAAACAAAAATTAACAACAATGATCGCATGAGATAAAGGTCATACAAATAAAATCAACTGTATATATATATATATATATATATATATATATATATATATTGTGACCCTTGTGCACTAATATGCATCATCACTAAACACCTTCCAAACTTAAATGACCCACTGATACACCTGTTATGGATTGAACATGTTATTAATGTGTAGTTTTATGATTGCTCAACAAGATGGATTCTTTATTTCGCAATTGAACTAATTGGAAATAAACGTAAATAGGACATCGGTTTACGTGTCTGTTAAATAAAATTTTGAGTGTCTGAAGTTCACTTTAAGTCTGTTTTCATCAAATTTACTTCACAGCTGTGTACATAATAATTATGATAATTTGTCGTCATAAATAAAATGTCTGCTAAGTCGATTAATATCACACACATAAACAATTCATACAGGCCAGCACGTCTGGAATCACTCAGATTGTGTGCATGGTTACATGTTTACAAGCTATCACCAACCGCTATTTTTTTTTATTTAACCACGTTGGCTTATCCGAACCTTAAATGTAAAATCTATAAATTAAATCTAACAAACATGTGTATCCGTTTGACATTAACTAAAGAACAAGAGCTTAGTGTGACACTTGGAACCAAAACCCTCCACTTTTCGTCTGCCAATGCCCCCTCTTTTCCGCTAGTAGCAGTGTACACACACACACACACACACACACACGCACAGCGGTACACAACTATCAAACCGTCTTAAACCACATTCAAACAACGGAAGATATTATCAACAAATAAATAAAACTTACCTATTACTGTAAGAAAATCCCGTCTGCTCGTCAAAACACACATTATATTTAATCCATCAAGTTAAATCCCAAGGTTTTAATTAGGAGATTTTTACTCCTCTTTTTTATTTCACGTTTTAGTAAACTAACTATCTCTCTCTCTCTCACTCTCTCTCACAAATTCACAGGTCACCGATAGTAAACACGATGTCAAGTTGATATGAGGTTCCACACACGCTCGCCACTCCGGAACAGACTCCATAAGCGATTTTTGCCACAATAGCGTCATGAATATTCATGACGTGGTGGAAAAAAAAAAGGAGGGGGGGGGGAGAGGAGAGGGAAGTGGAGGAGTAGAGGAGGCCCGTGAACCAGCATTGCTCGACGAGGCGGTGCACTGCACGAGTGTGACCTGTGAACTAGACCAAGTCTTTCGTCGGCGATTTTATTTTGGTTAACAGGGGGAGAGGGTAGGGGGGGGGGGTTGAAGGAAGAATAAGGCAAATGATTAAGTTGTGACTTGTACGCTCCTGTACATTAATACGTTGAGCTTCCTCACACCACCCCCACCCCAAACCCCCCACCCCCCCAATCACCCCTTCTCGTAACGTAAAGAGTCAGCCCATATACTGGCATTTCTTTATTATTTTTTTTTAATGTCAGTCAAGGCAAAGTTTTATTTGCTGATTTTTTTTCTTTTGTGCGTGTTTCGCTTTACCGGGTCAACGGTAAATATTTTTAATATGAATAACAAATTAGAAAAGCGTGGTGGTGGTGGTGGTGAGGGTGATAACAAACCGTTGAGGGCGTTGTGCTAGTATCGGATCGGGGGTGGGGAGGGGTGCGGACTAAATGCACAGATGTGTGTTAGAAAGTAGCGAGTCATTTGCTTTGTGTTAATACATTGATCGCTTGTGTCTCATCCGATAACTAGGAACGTTGGATGGGGGTGGGGGGTTCTCTCCACCTCCACCCCCTCCCTCATCACTGTAAGTCACCCCCTACCCCGTCCCTAACCTACGCCGCCCCCCCCCTCACTCCTCTCTCTGATCCGACCCCTGAAACAAAGAGAGGCTGGATTTAATTAGTCGTGACAGAGTGTGAGGTCGGCGACGAGGAGGGGTGGGGCGGAGGCATGGAGTGATTTACGGGGGAAATGCCTGAAACCACCGCCCCCCACCCCCACATAGCCCCCCCCTCTCCCTGCGTCTATCATTAGCTCTTCCCCTGATCCTTAGAACCAAATCGTCTGATACGTTCACCATTTCAATGCATTACTGATTGTGTAGCTTTTTAAAAACAGTTGCAATGAAGTGACCAATGGACGGACACTGACTTGATGAAATAAATATTTCTTCTATCAGGGTGAGGAAACAGGGAAGTGGGAAGAGGGGGCGTGTTAAAGCGTGGACAAATAACGTTGCGTGCAGCCCTCCCCCCCCCACCCCACCCTCGCTCCCTACCCCAAAACTACCAAGCGGCTATAATCCAGATAATTTGTTTTTAAATACCTTGATATGTTGCAATTTCCTAGATTCTGACGACTGGTATGTTATTTAAAAGTAAAATGTGAAAACATAAACCAACAAAATGTTTACCTATGTATACCGATGACATATGTATGTATTGATGTACCTATGTATACCGATGACATAGTTATGTATTGATGTACCTAGTATACCGATGACATATTTATGTATTGATGTACCTATGTATACCGATGACATAGTTATGTATTGATATGGACACAAGAGTTATCAAGTATTCACAGGTAGACAACTGGCTCCAGAATGGGGAAATATCAGCTAGCACTCCACAAGTTGTAATACGTAATATAAAGGGTGAAATAGTTGTACTATATTGGCTGAAATAGTTGTACTATATTGGGGGAAATAGTTGTAATATATTGGCTGAAATAGTTTGAATATATTGGCTGAAATAGTTGTAATATATTGGCTGAAATAGTTGGAATATATTGGCTGAAATAGTTGGAATATATTGGCTGAAATAGTTGGAATATATTGGGTGAAATAGTTGGAATATATTGGCTGAAATAGTTGGACTATATTGGGGGAAATAGTTGGAATATATTGGGTGAAATAGTTGGAATATATTGGCTGAAATAGTTGGACTATATTGGGGGAAATAGTTGGAATATATTGGGTGAAATAGTTGGAATATATTGGGTGAAATAGTTGGAATATATTGGGTGAAATAGTTGTAATATATTGGGTGAAATAGTTGTAATATATTGGCTGAAATAGTTGTAATATATTGGCTGAAATAGTTGGAATATATTGGCTGAAATAGTTGTAATATATTGGCTGAAATAGTTGTAATATATTGGCTGAAATAGTTGGAATATATTGGGGGATGGGGGAAAGGACAGCTTTTTTTTTCTGTGGGTGTGGGAACACGTGGTTTACCCGAGTATGATGGGAAGAATGGGGGGGGTCATAGTAGGAGCAGGGGGTCATAGTAGGAGCAGGGACAAAAGGGGGTGGTTCAAGATACGTTACGACTACTTACGTCATTCCCTGGTCTATGCGCCCCACCCCCTGGGATCCCTCTTTCCCCCCATTCCCACGATCCAACATAACACACACACAACTATCCATTAGGCCATCGCTGGTGTTGTTTTGTCAACGGTTGCGTCCAGCGATGACCAACAAACAACACACGGCCTTAGGCACGGTCAAGTGGCTTTCACCGGTTATTGGCGGATGACCTTTCACTTTTTTTTGTCAAGGAAGCGTGTACAAATCAATGGCGTGGGTTTCAATTTCGGTACTGACCGGTCGGTGGCAGAGTCCACCTTTTTTGCTCAGGCTGTTGAGAATGAATCCGTTGTAATGGGCGTTGTCCGTTTTGATATGACTGTCATTTACATATCAGATTGTAATGTATTGACTTATTTTATTATGTAAGACGAGTCAGTAAACGAGTCTGTAAGGGTGAGATGAAATATCTTAGATCCTATGAACCACTAATGGGACGGTTTTTATGGTGCCCTTCTTTCATTCCCACCATAGCCGATAGTGCAATGGCCATGGAGGCACCACGGGAGTTAAGAAGGTAGATACATTAATTTGATCAAATTTTCGAATTTTTTTTTGTTTACTATAAAATTGAAAAAAAATGTTGGAATAAAGTCAAATGGTAGGATTGGTTGTAAAACTGATGTGGACATAGCTGGTCATTTTCATAAGTGGCCGGTTGAATAACTTTAAAATGATCTTATGTTTTTTTTTAAATGCTGATAATTAATCAGAATAATTATCAGCAATGAGGGTGTGTGTGTGTATATATGTTTACCTGACAGTAAATCTATATAATCAATAGACTGAATGGCATCATACGAAGATCAAATCCCCACCTATTTGTCCGCTTTCAAGTTAGTGGATTCGCCCCAGTGCTGCACCACACACACACACACTTCCTCCCTCATTCATTTCCCACACCTGCACTACTTCCTCACAAATACTCTCTACCCCACACAGTTCCAGTAATTACTATCTTGATATCAACTAAAGCTACAGCAGTTATTACATTTAACTCCCTCGATTCCTCCTCCAGTCAAAAATCTGTTAAAATGGAGGGAAACAAAAAAAATAAGAAGGCGGCAATGAATGCCCCTCACGCGCCATACACTTATACCCCGGGTTTTCTTCAATTAAACGGATCAATACGCTGAAATTATCATGTTTGTTTGTATTGATTGAAAGCTATCGTCTGCTGGCGGAGGCAGGAGTGAGAAGGGGGCGGAGGAGAGTGGAGTTTATTTTATGATCGCGTGAAGGAAGGGATGGGTGGAAGTTGGAATGGGGAAGAGAGAGAGAGAGAGAGAGGCAAAAGGGTCAGGGGAAGGGTGGGGGGGGGAGGAAGGAAGGAGGGGAAGGCGAGACGAGACTGATCGAGGAAAGACAAAAACAAATGGCGAGGGTTCGACGGAGGAAAGGGGTAGAGAGAGAGAGAGAGGAGAGGGGTGATAACCGAGGTAGAGGCGGGTGTGGAGCGGATTCAGCCGCGTGGTGGTGGTGGTGGTGGTACGATTACAATCGATAGTTGACAAGGTCGCGCTTGACTGCGACAGTCGCCCCCCCCTCGTCATGACGCGCCCAGGAGCAGACGCGATGGATAGAGAGAGAAGAGAAGAGGAGAAAAAAAAAGGTGGGGGGAGAGGAGGGGAACAAAACTGGCGGAGGTCTTGTCGTTGTTGGCACAGTGAAATGGAGAGAGAGAGAGAGAAGAGAGAGAGAGAGAGAGAGAGAGAGAGAAGAGAGAGAGAGAGAGAGAGAGAGAGAGAGAAAGAGCGAAGTGATCGAGAGGTGGTGGGCATGCAAGAAAGAAGGCGGGGAATTGAAAATAGACATGGAAACAAAAAAAAATACCCCCCCTCCCAACACCACCACCACCATTGCCGTATATGTGCCGTCGCGCGTTGCTCTCATCGGCACCACGGCCCGGGTTATAGAATAACATCAATAATGATTTGAGTGGACGCGGCAATGTGCTTAATCATGTGATACACTGTGTTATTTCTATTGTTGTCTCCCGTGGCAGCCATTTTGGTGTTGGAGAAAGGGGGAGCAGGAGAGAGGGAGAAGAGATTTGTCCCGAGTATTGTATTTATATAAACAACCTACGGTAACTATTTTTAAAAAAAGCAAACAACGACAGCAGGGTGTTATTGTAATAAACGCGTATTGTTTACACGTGGTTGTTGGGTTGAACGACTTAATGCAGACAAATATCATTGTCTCCCTTGACATGGCGACTGTTTGGGGGGGGGGTAGTATAGGCACCACCACACGAGGCCCCGTTTTTTTTAGAGAAGGGCCCCCCGAGATATGGGAGTTTTTTTTTATATACGAATGCAGTAACCGTACTAGGCACCTCGTGGTAATACTATGACCCGCCTCTTGTCGTCTGTCTGTTGAAATTAATAGGTCACGAGGTTAATTATCACGTGGTTAGAGCAGGCGCAGGTAATTGCTGTCGTTCGGGGTTCGATGCGGAAATCGGCTAGAAATCATTACATTTGAAATGAGATATATTATGTGTGTGTGTGTGTGGGGGGGGGTAACGTGCATCCTGCGGGGCTCGGTGGCCCAGTGGTTGTGATGAAGTCCAGTCGCCAGAAAGTTATGGACCAAATTGACACAAAACATGACCAAAAAAAAATGTAGCACACATATTTTTGCCATATATATATATATATATATATATATATGTGTGTGTGTGTGTGTATGGTGGACATTTCAGCCCAAAGACCGTGATATATTAAGACGTATCTGCCTATAGACACCCCCCTAGACACACTTATATCTAACTAAAGCCCCGGCCCCCAAATTTGTAAAGAACGGATCAGCCTCACTACGGGCAAGATCCTTTACATCAGTGGTCCCCAACCCACCGGGCCGCGGACCGGTACCGGTCCGTGGATGGAATGGTACTGGGTCACACACGAAACATTTTTTTCCTTTTTTTTGATTTCCTTTGTAGCATGGTAAATAAAAACAATCTAAAATATAAATAATCAACGACTCCTCCCCAGCGGGCCGCGATGAAATTGTCAAACTCTGACCGGTCCGCGGCGAGAAAAAAAAGGTTGGGGACCGCTGCTATACATGCTATACTCGTGTCTCTCTCTCGTTAACTGCACTGTCAGCATACACTGTGTACATGTGTATAATTTCCGAGAGTTGACGGGAGTCGCGGTGGTGAGGGCGGAGAAACACGAAATAAAGTGGAGTGTCTATTCGCACCACATCACTACTGACTCACATTAATGACATACATCGAATTAATTCATCACTTTTCGTATTTTATTATCATTTTATATTCACATTGTTTTTTTTTGGTTTTGCTTAGATTTAGTGTCAATTATAGAAAGCGTTTACTGTGTGTATTAGAGTATCTAGACCAGTGGTCCAACAAGCCATTTTTTTTTATTTGCCACGGATCGGTCGACGTTTGATGATTTCACCGCGGCCCTGAACGGGTGGGGGGGGGGGGAGGCGTTGATTATTTATATTTTAGATTTTGATTTACTAGGTTAACCTATCGTCCATGGAAAGTCGTGCAATCCGGAGAGAACTACACCACCGTAAATAAAAAGGAAATAATTTAATGTTTCTTGGGCTGCCCTGTACCAGTTGATCCACGGACCGGTACTGACTGGCCCCGGGGGTCGGGGAACCGCTGGTCCAGAGCGAATAAAAGGATATACTTTGGTTCAATATTTACTTACGTTTTCGCCAATTACTATTAATAGTAACAATTTATTCATATGGAGAAATATTTTGTCCTAACGGTGTGTTATCTCTGTTGAGTTGAGAATGTGTGAGATTTTTCAACAAAATGTACAATCTATTTCAAATTTCGTAAAGATTATGAAATCCATTTTTTTTCGTGTCAAGTCTTTATGGATAAATGTAAAAACTGGATTATGGCGAGAAAAGCGTCAGCCAAATAAAAAGAAAGGAAAATTGGGCGGGGGGGGGGGGGTAAGGGGTACACAAGATATTTCATAGCTCTCATTTTCTCCTCTCTCTCTCTCTCTCTCTCGATCTCTCTAACGTCTATCTCTCCCACTCCTTATCACCAGAAATAAGGGCAGGGAATAGAAAGGTGAACGGTTGGTTTCGGGGCGGGTGTGTGGGTGGGAGTAGAAAACACTGCCGTGGCTGAAGGCCAACAATGAAGGTTTCCCCCCACCATCCCCCATCACATTCCAACTGAAGAGGGGGGAATTTTTTTTCGACATCCATTGCGCCCCCCTCCCCCCAACCTTATTCATTTCCTTTTTTTTTGTTTCGTTTCTTCTTCTTCGCCCTTTTTTTTATATTTTGGAACCAGTTTTTCAAGCCCCTAGTTTAGTTGTGGACTGTGCTTTGTCCCAAGTCTGTGTTGTACACACGCACATACACGCCCGCACACACACACACACACACACAATCATCAACGCTATCAATTTGAACACAAACAACAAGGGGAGATCGCTCTGTGTGTGAAATGGCTGTCTCAGACGACAAGGGGTGGGGGGGTGACCTTGACCTTACACGTTTTCATTTATTTTACATCACATTGAAATATGAAACAATGTGATATTATTATTATTATTGTCACTGCAGAAAAATATCAAATTAAAAAATTCAGATTTAAAAAAAAAAGAAACAATTAAATGTTGAAAATATAAATTTATCTGACAATTCATTGAATCATTTAAAAATTATCTAATAATATATAAAATTGTTCAGTTTAACTGCTTTGTGTAATTGTTCAAATTAAAAAAAAAGATTATATAGAACATCTCAAGTTAAAAGGAAAACAAAAGGGAACTTCAAACTTACTAGTCATAACTACTTCCCCCCAACCTTCCCCCCCCCCTTTTTCAGATTTTTAAAGCAGTAATTATCTAACATGTGCCCATTGCCATTTGCCACGCTTTACAATTTGTCGCCCAAGCAGCGCGCTGCTAAACTGTAAATCAAATAGCGTAAATTTAAAGTAACACTACCCCGCAATATAGTTTACTGTAACGGAGAGAGGTGCTTGATATTTAAACGACTGGGGGATTACAACAAAAAAAGAGAGTAAACAAAAACATATGAATGCGATACGCCTGGAGTACAAATTATAAATCACTTGGACACATCATTCTAAAGTCAAACATTTCACTTGATAGACTTCAGCGTGTCAAAATTTCTATGAAGATGAGCGAAAGCGAGGGCTGTAAGAGAGGGAAAAAAAATGACAAATTGCTGGGACAGAAACACACACACACACACTCGCTGGGTCCCTCGCCGGGTGACTAACATATTAACACTATCGCCTCTCACTCGCTATCTCTCTCTCTCTCTCTCTCTCGTTCCATCTTGTGTCGTCGTGTTTGTTGATTATCGTCATGCGTTGTACATGGACGGGGAGAGCTCGTGTATTTGACTGCAGTAATCTATAAGTTTTCATTAGATTTATCAGACGACTGACTTTCGCGGATATCGTTCTGCTGTTAAACGCCTGGGATCGTTGGCGCGAGATGGGGGAGAGTGAGAGTGTGTGTGTGTGTGTATGCGTGAGTGCATATGTGTGTGAGAGTTTGGCTTAGTGTGTGAAGGCGAGAGATAGAAAGAGAGGGAGGCTAAAGGGGAGAAGGTGGCGAGGGCAAGTGTAGTGAAAATAAAAAGAGGGAAGGGAGGAGGGGTTAGGCTGTATAAATAGCGAATTATTTTTTTTTGGTCACGGCTACATCCAAGAGTTGAACATGTCCACAAGCCTCTCGATGGGGGGGGGGGGGGGGAGGGGGAGGTTGGCAAGACTCCTGGTCATAAATCACTTAACTCTCTGCTGATCTCCCCCTCCCTCCCTAAATGCTACACTTCCTCGTACATAGAGCGCGATTGGGGGGTGTGGAGGGGGGCACCTGCAGAGGATTTAGAGAAGGGGAAGGGCGGGGGGGGGGAGGTAAGTATCGGGGAGAGGCGAGATGAGTTCTGGAAGGAAATAATGTTTTTTTTTGTTTCAATCTCTCTGTCAGCAGAAACTAGAACGTAAGTTGATGAGAGAAGGTGGGGGGGGGGGGGGTTTGACTAGGTACACGATATCATGGCGATATATCGGGGAATCTCAAAATATTAACAATTAGAGAGAATATCATGTTTATAACTGTTATGTTTCAGTAATGTCATTGAAGAAGGGTTTACGGGGGGGGGGGGGGGTCATGCGGCACTAAAAAAAAAAGCCCTCCGCTGGACTAAAGAGGCCATCAGGGGGGGTGGTGGTTCGTCCCGTTTAGCGCATGGGGCCTCCAGCTTGGAGTTAACTGTGCGACTGTAGTAAATAGTAAAGCTACCTTAACCCCCCCTAAGGGCCCATTGGGGCAGATGATGTTAAACGGTTTCAGTAACCTCGGCATATGAAGGGATTGTGTGGTTAGCACAAGGCCCAGCCGTCTTTACTCCCCCAACTTAAAGTCAGTGACCCATTTAAAAGCTGGGTGGACTTGGGGGACTTACACCAGGACCTGAAAAAAATCACAATGTTCTCACTAAGTTTCGAACCCGGGACCCCCCCCCCCCGGTCGACACTAACTGTAGTGGGTGGTGTAGTGAGTGTAGTTGTATATGCATGAGTATAGCACGTAATGAGTTCGCATTTAAAGAACGTTGACCGATTCGCCGCCATCTTGTCGTCTCCATGGAAACACAATGCTACATAGAATCGCTTCTTCTGAGAGGTCTATTGTTCCGATCGGTCGAGACGACCTCCGTAATTAGGTCGATAGGGCCTGAAGCCGCACAATTTCCATGACACCGATGGGGCTCACAACAACAGCGGCACCCAGTCACACACCCTCCCCTCCCCATGCAAAGCGTCCTAATTTGGTGTTCCCCAGTTAACGCAACCTCGTTTTCCACGAAATGTTACCGTAGAATGTTTTTTTTTTTAAATTATTATTTTATTCCCAATAAAAACTCTTCAAAAAAATAATCAAGATGCTGTCTAAATAAAACAACAACGTGTTCCTTTCCTCACCTTCTTACATCTGCTATAACCCGCCTTCATCCCTAGAGTCTGCTTCATTTCACGTCTGCTAAATCAAAATGTGCAGAAGTAGAGACTGATGGGCTAACATAACTATATAAACTGAACAACTTGAGTTGTACACACACACACAAACAACTGTTTCTCCATGGGATGTTGTCTGCTGGGTGTATGTCCGGGGTGTATGTCCGGGGTGTATGTCCGGGGTATATGTCCGGGGTGTATGTCCGGTGTCATCGGCGGCGGAACGAAATATTTTAAGGGGGGGCAAGCCAAAATTCAAGGGGGGCGCCGTTAAGGAGGGGCAAGACAAAATATGACCGAAAGACAAATTTTACCCCCTTAATTCTATAATAGAATATAGTAATTCTGTAGCAAGTATTTAATCGATATTATTAAATAAATTTTATATTAAAATAAATAAAAATGAAAATTGAGCACTTTTGTCGTCTTCTGATTCGTAATGTCAGTTTGTTTACAATTTTTTTTAATAGTGAAATTAGATCAGAAAATTACTGATAATTATCATGAATGATGATGAATATGAAACCGGAAACGGGAAACTAAATAAACAAAAAGTAATTTATGAAAAGATAATAAATAATTGTATTTTCTTTAAAAATTACATTTGCCGTCATTCGGTAGATGGCAATACTTCTCCTCCTTATAAAAAAGATTTATTATCTGTCTGTTCGCTTAAAAAAAAAAAAAGAAACAAACAAACAAAGAAGAAAAAAGGGGGAAGGAAGGGGAGAAAGAGGGGGGAGGGGGGGGGGGGGGCTTGAGCCATCCCCCCTCCATGCCAAATCATCAATACATAATTTACGTTATAAAGTTACAAAAAAGACTGTCAAACTGTCTTTTTTCAATATGTGACTCCCCCCACCTCCCCAGCATTTTTTGCTGGTTGCGCCACTGGGTACACGTACACAAAATTACATGGGGAATGTTCTTAAACAGGTTTCGTTCCATCTCAATGGGTACTTTAATTGTAATTAATTATTTTGAATATCAAAGACATGAAAATTGGCAAACTTTTACCCCGATTTCAGGTTTTACGAGCTTCTCTCCCACATAGCTAACTTACTATAAATATGATCGGTACGGGGAACCAAATATCACATTACTTACTACATTATTACATTCCATTCCTTCATCCATAGGAATTGTCATCTTTTGATACAGTCATGCCTAAGAAAGAGAGAGAGGGAGAGAGGGAGGGAAAGAGGGAGGGAGGGAAAGAGGGAGAGAGAGGGAGGGATAGAGAGGGAGGGAGAGAGAGGGAGGGAAAGAGGGAGGGAGGGGAGGGAGAGAGAGGAACTGCCAAAAAATAATGTGTATCACATTGCTTTAAGATAAATGTACCCTTTCATTGCATGCAAATAAACCCTATTTTACGCGTCTTATTTTAAATGTTAATTAAACGTCAAATTACGCTTATTAAATAAACAGAAAACATTATTTTAAACCCGGGCAAAGCCGGGTACTTGCAACTAGTTTTAAAATATGCCACAACAACTCTCAATAATGTGATTACTGTAAAATGTCAATTAATTATAATTTCTTTCAAATATTAAATTTAAGAAATAAGTCAAATGAATTTTGAAAATGAAAATGATACATATAAACTAAAATGAATTACAAAGTTAAAAAAGTTAAAATTTTAGGGGGGGGGCAGACTGGAAATTCAAGGGGGGGGCGCCCCCCTTAAAAGTTCTAGGAAGGGCCGCTGCCCCCCCTGCCCCCCCTGCTCCGCCGCCAGTGTCCGGTGTATATGTCCGCGGTATATCTCCGGATATCATATTATATACCCGGTCATGAACACTATGGCCGAAATAGTTGTATGAAACGGTCTTTACCAGAACGCATGACCAAATGGTGTCTTGCCAGATCATTTAACAGGTGTAACCTGTCCGAGAAATTATTGCCACATGTTTTGACCAGTACTTATGACTAGAGCAGAAATGGGTAGACTACTGGGCCACTACTGGCCAGTCTTGACCGTGCTCCTGTCCATTCTTACATCTCAGTGACGTTTACATTACAATTTATTGCTTCACATAAAGCTCCATCCAGCTGCCCTTTATACGGCCCTGCTGCCCAACGTAAGAACTCATTGTGGCCCGCGCGCGCATGAAACACCGCCCTTTTTTTTAAAGTTTTGGCGCATCACAGCCGATCCATGTTATAACGACAATACGGGGGATATTCATGTGACGTCAGTATTTTAAAATAAATTTTATAAACAACCATTTCATTTCTTTCACCGTAAAGACATCTAAGATGTTGTTTAATATCTAATGTGACATTACACACCACTTCTTTATGATCTGTTATAAACACAATTAAACACAATTACCTGACAAACAGTTTGAAACAACAAAAACATAAGTCAGAAAACAATAACAATGACAATTTCATTTACATAAAAGCGAATTCGCCTTCTTTATTTTTTTAACTTCTGCATTTTTAGAATAGTTTTTTGTATTTAAATTGACAACTTCCTTAGGAGACACTACAGACGGACACTCAGGGGTGGGGTGGGGGGGTGGGGGGGGGGAGACTCTCAAAAACTGGTAACGGAATACAGACAGGCAGACACAGAACTATTTTTAAAACCACTTGTTCACCGTGACTCCATCTCTTCACACTCCCCTCCACAACGTATTAAAACTCATATAACTTTTTTTTCTTTTTGCGAATTTTCGTTTTAAAATATCAATCTGGAGAATGGGGGGGGGGAGGGGGGGGGAAGGAGGGGAGGGGGAGGGT
>JAGDYQ010000082.1:1802500-1819295 GCA_021962125.1 Bulinus truncatus | reverse complement strand
GAGGAGGATAGGGGAGAGAGAGAGAGAGAAAGAGATACCAAAGAACAATCACCCATAGAAAACAAGGATCTATTTTATATATTTTCTGACGATTCACCAGACTAATTATTTATTTATTTTTTTGTAAAATAAAATTTTCCAATGAGTAAACAGCGTGTAACCGAAATCTGGAATTGAAGGTTTTGAACTGACGTCTTAAATACTTCCTACATTTATATATGCCTAACTCCCCCCCCCCCCTTTTTTTTTTCAGCTGGTGCAACAAACATTTTTTGAGATTTTATTATTACAACAATCTAACCACTGACCTGCGTTCTTATCTACGTCACATATACGTCAATCATACGTCACTCATACGCCATTCTAACGAAAGGAAGTCGTATTTTTTTTTAATTAGGTAAAAAAAATGATTGAAAGGATAATTGCTCCAATAGTTCTCAAATTAGGCGTCCTCTGTGAGCCCCCGTGCAACACTTTACTTTTGACTTGGGCCTCCGTTATAGAGACGGCATCATCAGTACGCTAAGCCTGAGGCGTCATTACAAGGTCTATGAATATAACGTACTGATGCGTCATTACAAGGTCTATGAATATAACGTACTGATGCGTCATTACAAGGTCTATGAATATAACGTACTGATGCGTCATTACAAGGTTTACGTACATCTCTGTTAATTAACACACTAAACTCGAAGCAAACTCCCTCGGTACGGTTTCTCCGTGTGGCACCCTCTAACTACTATAGCCGAAACCCCACCCCCCACCCCAAATATCCCTCAAAGTGTCTGCCTAGGGCCCTGAAAGAACGGGATATGATTTTAAGCATTGGCGTGTTGTTTTTAGGGAATTAGCAAGGCGTAAATTACACGTATCTGTGTACAACTGCCACCGACATTGTTATAAAACATATGGCACAACCGAGACAAAGAGACACAGGTCGACAAATCTAAAAAAATGTGTAACAACGAACTGGACTAGGACACAATCGAACAGATGAATTCAATGAGTAACAACGAACTGGACTAGGACACAATCGAACAGATGAGTTCAATGTGTAACAACGAACTGGACTAGGACACAATCGAACAGATGAATTCAATGTGTTACAACGAACTGGACTAGGACACAATCGAACAGATGAATTCATGTACTCAAAAAAATCAATTCAAATTTTTTTTATTAGTAATATTTTGAGTTCATAAACTCAACTTATCGATTGAAGCGTGACTGATTGAAGTGATTTCCGATTGCCAGTCATCATCACACACCATTTATCCCTTCACCCCTCTCACCAGATAAAACTGGACAACTGACCCTTTCCCTTTCGACAGATTATCATTTTTTTTTGTTAGTTCCTATGCTCGGAATCTGTCGCCTGCTAAATACTAACCAATAACACGAGGGTTAGAGGCTACACTACATTTTCATTAAACGGCGGAACATTCGAGAAAGATGGTTTAATCGAGTTTTATTAAGACAAGAAGGACCGTGGCGGACATCAAGGCAAGGCGCACGCGGCGGTAGTGGCAGACGGCCACAAGTTCAAGGATAGAAACCAATGTGGTCTGACAAAGGAACGAAGAGAGAGAGAGAGGTGGGGGGGGGGGGAATACAACAACGACAAAAGTGACGCGGATTTCAATCTTTGAGACTACAATGAAAAGAGGAGGGGGGATGGGGGAAGAGGGAGTAGAGGCAAAAAGATCTCCCAATAAGAAACTCACTTCACCACACAACCCTCCCCCCACCCCACCTTTCCCCAATCAAACCAGGCAGACGTTTTTCATCAGTCCATCTCCTCTCCCTCGTGGCCATACTCTCTATCAACTAATTCCTCTCTCTCTCTCTCTCTTTCTCTCTCGTTTCCACCTTGCGTCCCGACCTATCACCCCCCCTCCCACCACTTCCCCTACATCGACTCGTTCACAGAATTCAGTCAGGCGTGGAAAAAGTCACGAAGTGAGAGCAGGAGGAGGATGAGGAGGGAGGGAGGGGGTGTGGGTGGGGAGAGAGTGAACGGAAAAAGAGAGCTAAATGGGTGTCTGTGTGTGTGGGGGGGGTGAGAGAGAGAGACGAGGGACGTGAATCATTCTCTCCACTTCCTCACATCGGGATTGAAAAATAAAAGAGAGGGAGAAGAAGCAAAAAAAAAAATCACTGTCTCTCTCTCTCTCTCTCTCTCTCTCTCTCTCTCCACCTCTCCTCGTCCCCTCTTCTCGTGTTCGTCTGAGCGGCTGATGAAAATACACACGCGTTTGACGACCAACCGTGTGCTCATAGAAAAGAGGGGACGGGGAGGGGGAAGTTAGTGACGAAGCAAGGCCGCAGAAGGAAGGAAGGAAAAGTCGGGGACATTCCAAAAAAACTAATGTTCACCACCACCACCCCCCCGGTAAATGAACTGGAAAGTATTTTTAAAAAAAAAATTGTTCTGAACATTTGTACATTTCAATGTGCGCAGTTGAAACTCAGTCGGCCGATATGTATATATATATACTTCATGAATTACACTTTCGACTTGTGCAATAGCGGAGTCATTGTTAAATTATGTCCATTTGACGAAGGCTTGTTGAGTGACACGATGAACGAAGAGCGTTCGCAGGACATAATAATAATAACATTTAATAATTAATCGTCACATATAATAATAGGGTGGTCAGCATTGATTTGATTATAATTTTTTTCCAGAAAATATTTTATTTTCATCTCTTGTTATGTACTGGTAAATGATAAACGACAATAAAATATCTATATATATATTTTAAATATAAACCTAATCTGCTGTGTCACAGTAAAAAATATTTCTTTTACTCCACCAAGTGCCGTTGACGTCACAAGGTCCACTCGCCTCCTCTCCACCCCCCCCCACACACAATTTCAAGGGAGACAAACAAACAACAGAAAAACGTAGCGATCAGGTTAAGGGGGGGGGGGTTGGTTGGTTGACCGAACACGAGGGGGGGGGGGGTACGACGTCGCGGCCGCAGACACCAGTTCAAATATGTCACACCTGTCTGACCCAAAGTGTAGGGGGAAGGAGGAGGGTGTGTGTGTGGGGGGGGGACGCTTATGAACTTGTTTGGAAAAAAAGGGATATATATATATATATATATATATATATATATATATATATATATATATATATATATATATAAAATTACCATGGGGAGAAAAGGGGGAGGGGGGGCATTGCCTTCATTCATATAAACTTACTTCAATATATAACAGTTATATTACACGGTGCACTGAATGTTATGTTACTCCGTTAGTTTCCATAATTTTAACTTGAAATGAATGTTTGTGTCGATTTCCCCTTCAGGTCTTAGTGCACTAAATCCCCAGTACAGGACACATCTACTTGGCAGACTACAATGTGAAGGTTATTTGTTTTTAACCTTTGTTCAAAATCGATTGTGCATTAATAAAAAAAAAGGCAAAAAAAAAATTAGCCAGCAGTTGGGGGGGGGGGGCTGCTGTCGGAATTCATTGTAAATTCTTAACCAGTGCCGAACCTAGGGATTTGGGGGCCTGGGGGGGCTTGGCCTCTTTAGGGGCCCCTGCATCTGACATATGACACCATGACATGAGATAATGTACTTAATATTTAATGTAAAAAAAAGAATGTTGCCCCCCTCTCAAGCTGGGGCCCAGTGGACTTTCAAAATTCGGACCCCACACCCTATGTACGCCTCAGAAGCCAACATCCCGAATTGTTTCACGATTGGTGGAATCTACGAGTCGTTGCTGTCGTTGTTTTTTTTTCTTTCCTCGAATGTCCGGTCATTGCGCGCTGTTGGGTACAGCTTTTGGGAACCGCCGGTCTTTTTTATTTTACGCAACAGAAATGTAGCGCATTCACACACAAAATAAATCAATCGAGGCAGAATACCCTTCCCTCTATACCCAGCCCTAACACGACAACCTTCCTATACCCAGCCCTAACACGACACCCTTCCTATACCCAGCCCTAACACGACACCCTTCCTATACCCAGCCCTAACACGACACCCTTCCTATACCCAGCCCTAACACGACACCCTTCCCTTGGGTACGCTACTGATTTGTCCGCTTTTTTTTTTTTTTTAATTTCTTCTGGTAAATTATTTTTTTTTCTGAAGAGTTTATATTTAGTGCGATCGTGTTTACTATTTCTGTACTCGAGGAGCGCTGTTGTGTGGGTCCTCCTTCCCCCACCCCCTCTTCCCCACCCCCTCTCGCCACCTTATCGATAGTTCCAACACACATAAGAGAAAAAATGTCTATACGGACAAGATTTTAACCTTTTTTTTTGGTGTACAACACAATGAACGAATCATATTATATAAATACATTTTATTGACTGTCTATTCTATGAAATAGCAAAAGACAGTTTTTTTTATAACACGTACTGTAGTCTAGTGGAGGGAGGGATGGGGGTGGGTGGTGTCAGTGAACATGACATGTTCACACCACAAACACAACACGCGAACGAACTACACACACACAGACACACACAAATGCACTGATATGTCAACAAACCAAAATCTTATCATTGTGGTTGGTTCTGTTGTGTCACGTGGTCTCTCCCCGCCCCCCCCCCTCCTGTCATGTTGGTATAATTAATGACGACAACAATACGTCTGAACACTGTCGGGCCGACCGAGGCTAATCAAAGGATTTTTTTTTTTTTGCAGTTTGTAAACTAATGACGTAGACGAATGGTGTGTGTGTGTGTGTGTGTGTGTGTGTGTGTGTGTGGATGGGTGTGATGGGCGGATCCAGCGATAGGTAACTGCAGGAGAGAAATTATTCATTAATACATGGATATATTTACATGATGATGCGTTCACTTGTTCACACAGTGGCGTAACTGTGGAGGGGATGGAGGTCGACTCCGCTCGGCGCATACTCCGCCAATGCGTACTTTTTTGAAGGGAGGGGGTGAAAGGGGTGGGGGTATATTTTCACCCCCCTCCCTTATACGCCACTGTGTATGTTTGCAGTTGTTTGACCAGATGACAAGTCTTGACTATTCCAGCAGTGGTGACCTGGCTGGGTGATCGTCAGCTCTACGGGTAACGAACAGGTAAAGAGTTCAAGTCTAGCGCCGTACAGCTTGACCCCCCCCCCCAGCACAGTCCATGGATCACATCAATACCGTAATGTCTACATTACTCCTGCCATGGTGGGCGTACGTGGACAGGTCACTGCAGAGCGATCGCTACTGTTAAGCTACATAATAAAGGATAGAAATCTTGTCTAGACCCGGGGGGGGGGGATAAGGGGCGGATTCTGTCCGGCTCCAAAAAGGTAACAATTTATTTGTGTACGTGTCGATCGCCTGTGTACAGTACATTGAAGCTGTACACGTGTTGTTTTATTGTTGACGTCGTTGTTTGCGTGTAGATGACGTACGTGCATGCATATAAACAAAAACAACACCATTTTAATGTCTGGGTCAACGAGAGGGTCAAGATGACCTAATCGAACAGAGAAAGGCAAGAACCGCGGTGTTGATATCGGAAAGAATTTGTAAACAAACTGTGATTGACATTGGAGGGGGTAGCGGCAAAGGGGTCAGCAATACAGGTAGAACTATAGTCCCCGGGGGTCAGCAATACAGGTAGAAGAACTATAGTCGCGGGGGTCAGCAATACAGGTAGAACTATAGTCCCCGGGGGTCAGCAATACAGGTAGAACTATAGTCCCTGGTCAGCAATACAGGTAGAACTATAGTCCCTGGTCAGCAATAAAGTCATGATAAGTTTCATTTTTGTCTCAGCTGTCCAGTGGTCAACTCACTAGTTCTATACAACTTTATTTATAGTCCCAGAGGCGTACCTAGGGTGGGGGAAGCGGGGTCTAAATTCGAAAATCCCCCCCCCTACGGGACTGTTTTCAGTGGTTTTCACCTGGCACCCTGCAGTGCTGCATATACATTGTCCACTGTACAACACGCAGTGTGTGCAACATTCAAAAATAAATAGCGAAATATGTTCATCATGTACATTTTGCACCTTTAACGAATTTGTGTGTTAGTATACATACATTCATCCAGAACACAACATCCAACAAAAGCTACTGTCATGACATTTCAAACAATAACTATGAATTAAGTTACAATTTAAAAAAAAAAAGTTACTTATTAAAGAAATCCCTACTATTAACGAACAAAAACTTTTAGATTTTTCACTTCATTAGCAGAAGCCAATATGGAATTGTTTAGAAATATATTGCTATCCTATACTGGGCGGCTGCTCAGTCTGTCAATGCCTTCCCATCCCCACCCCCCAAACCTTCCACGTGATGTGTGACCTTGACACTGGACTCACTGTCGCTTATCGCCACTTTGAAAGGACTCAGGTTTCATATATATAGGCCCGGTGAGTAAACCTGGTATGAGAGGGGAGGGTGGGGGAGAGAGAGAGAGAGTGTGTGTGTATGTGTGTGAGGGGTGGGTATGGTCAGTTTGTAGATCTGTTGACCTGGTCACAAACTAGTACACAGCCACCAGTGTGAGAATATTGTGGGTCAGTAAGACAAGTGTCGTAAGGAGATACAAGTGTCTG
Source organism: Bulinus truncatus (assembly GCA_021962125.1). Taxonomy (NCBI): domain Eukaryota; kingdom Metazoa; phylum Mollusca; class Gastropoda; family Planorbidae; genus Bulinus; species Bulinus truncatus. The sequence goes on along the minus strand of JAGDYQ010000082.1, from coordinate 1,812,747 downwards.
AAGTAATAAGAACACACACATGTAGCTGGACTGAGTGGTCAGAGCCAGAGCAAAGGTCGTCGGTGCAAGCTTGATAAAAACACCGGACAGTGCGGGAACTAAGTAACAACAACAACAATACCAACAGCTACAACAACAACAACACCAACAGCTACAACAACAACAGCAGCAATCTGTAAACATTTAAAAAAAAAACAAAGTTGGAGGGCACAGGGAAATAGCAGTAGGAGTTTAGGCATGGGCATTTCAGGTGAGGCGCTGAATGGTCGAGTTAGGTGCGGTGAAAAGGTACCGGTTCGAGCCTAACCCCCCCCCCCCCACCGGTGGTGCTCACATGGACATTGCAGGGCCGGGTGTGGTGGGGATGTACAAAGTGCACTGCTAATCTGTAGTAACGGGCTTAATACGGTGAAGAATAGATAAACCTCTGATCCCCTTATGGCCATAATATGATACATAGATACATATTTATGTATGACGTGATATTTCATCTAAATCTGATTCCATAAAATCATTTTAAATTATATTTGACAGGCCGTGTTCAACATTGTAACAAAAAGAATAAAAAAAAATGTCAAATTTAAGTTTCTTTTACCCAAGTGTTAGTCAAACTTTTTTATCCAACAATTGCAATATAAACAACTGAATGTGTGAAGTATACATTTTTGCACACGATTGCCAATATAAACTCTACATTTGAATGAAAATAGTATAAACCTATTCATATGATACGTTCACAAAATGTCAAGTTTTTATACCTGTGTAACAATTTATTTCCCTTGGCGCCTTCTGATTTTAGTTCTGAATCAAACGTTTGACCTGTTTAATTTCTCTCACTAATTTCCCTAATATGCTATTCTTAAACCAAAACGATTGGCTATAATGATTGGCTAATAATTTCAGTTCAATGTTTGGTCACGAGGGATGCTATATTAAGCCACTTCCTGAGATTTCATTTTCATTAGAATGGGGAAGTAACCCGACTAGCCAGTCGTCCGGATGTCAATTTTAAAACTATTTTGTGAACGACCACATCATTATATAATTATTGGAATGTAATCACAACATTACATAATCAATGAAATGTAATCACAACATTACATAATCAATGAAATGTAATCACAGCATTTCATAATTAATGGAATGTGTAATACTACACAACAAGGGATTCTAAAACATAATGCAATGTGTGACGTTGATAAGTTGATACTGTCGGGATAAACCTGATAAAACTGATTAAGGGGGTGTTACTAAAAGAACAGAAGAAGCAAAAAATATAGTCCAATATATGAGAATTAAGATACGCAAATTAACTCCATTAAGTCAATTTTTTATTTATTTATTTAAACAATTTAGCCCGTTTTGGTTTTTCTTGTTGAGAAGCTTGATCCATCCAGTTGTAAAATCAAAAAAAGTGCACACTAATAAACAGATTCGAAACAAAACTCGTGCATGTTATTGATGAATGCATAGTACCCTCTCCTAGGGTAACAATACGAAACAAAACTCCCATACTACAAACAAACAAAAAAAAAAAACACCATAGGACAAACCATACAAGGTTAACTTTATGTATAAAAGGGGTCCAATATTTGCTTCTGTGCCATACTCTGTTCAAAACATGTTTACTGTATGCTACGGGGCCCCCTATGGGCAAGGGGCCCATGACATGCGATCCCTCCATATTTGCGGCAGCCATGGTGGATAATCATGTACCTGACTGATGCGGATCCGTTCTTATGGGCAGGCTATCGTCTAAACCCCCCTTCCCCACTGCCCCCGCTTCCCGTATTAATTTCAATTAAATCTGCTGCTTGTGGGGGGGGGGGGGAACCGACAGTTTTTTCGACAAGGGCCCCTGAAAATCTCAGGCAGTCTCTGCTTAGGGCCCCCATAGAGACCCAAGAACGCCTATATGGACTGATGGATGTCTGTGTTCATCTACTGAAGTTGCGGGTTTTTGTGAACAGACAAACCGTTCCTCCGTGTGCATGCAGTCTGACCCAAACACACACACACACACAACCACACACACACAACCGTTGCGCGCACACGGACGTAAGATGGAAAGAATTTTAAATAGGTTTGACGTCAGCAAACTACGGCGATAGAGGGGGGGGGACGGGGAGAGAGGGTGGGGGGTGAGCGAGATACATTTCTCTCTCTCTCTCTCTGTCTCTCTCACTCTCTCTTTCTCTCCCACTACAAACATGCAGCAATCACCGCAACTCTGATATAAACTGTGTGCAGCGCTGCACGCAGTTGCCCCGCCAGCACTACGGACGCTGGGATGCTTGCTATGGGCGGGGCGGGCATCGGGATTCAGCGATATGTGTATGTGCGTGTGTGTGTGTGTGTGTGTGTTCTCCTGGAGGAAAGGAGGAGGAGTAAAGATGAGTGAATGAGGGAAGGGGGGGGTGGAAGAGGGATGGGACGTACTTGGAGCCGGTGTAACCGAGCGGGGGGGGGCGCTCAGGATATTGTAGTGCCCGTATGTTTGATGGTCGATAGCGAAGGGACGATGCAGAAGTTGTTCTTTTCTTTCATTCTCTCCCCCCCCCCCGCCCTCCCCCCCCCCACAGCTCGGGAACAAGGCTGAGTATATGTGTTGACTGTAATATGTGTGTGTGGTGTGTGTGTGTGGGAGAGAGAGAGAGAGAGAGAGAGAGAGAGAGAGAGAGAGAGAGAGAGAGCAATGAAATATTTAAAAATAAGACAAATAGAAACCGATGTGACCGCCCCCCCCCCAACATCCCCACCCTTCCTCTACAATTCGACCTTTTTAATTAACAGTAAATGCTGGGATTAGCGTGGGGGGGGGGGGTAGAAAACGAAAATTGAACCAGAAAATATCAAAAAGTTAGTTTGGTTTTATATAACAATGATTCTAACTTTACATGTTTACATGTGTGGTCACATTTATAAACTGGATAAGATATACTCTGTGCTGGGCGCACATATCAAATGATTAGGAATTGTGTCAGCAGGGGGCGGGGGGGGGGCTCCCGGCAGGTCGCCTCGTCTATCTAGAACGGTTCTGGGCACAGTTAAGAATGGTGAGTTAGTTGTCCATTTCAACATTCCTCCCCCCAGGTGGACGGATAGTCATGTGGTCAAACGTTCGTCGACTGTCGACCTAACCATCAGTGGTTTATAGGATCAAAGTCTCATCCTTACAGGGACTTCACATACATTTCTCCCCCCCCCCCCCCCACAAGCATTGCCGACTGCGATGACCACGCAAGCATCGACTCACTATGCGGCCCACAACTCACGGCGTACAGTGTCCCCCAACCCTCTTCCATATGGCCACGTTTTGTTCAATTTCCCGTTCCCCCCCCCATACCCCTTGTGGTGTCTGTGTGGCCCACTATGATGTTGGGGAGGGTGGCATAAGGGCACAACCAAAAACCGCTCAAAGTAGCGGTTAAGACATCACCCTTTCAATTATAATTAAAAATTTAAAATCTCCACCATACTTTGGAATTCTCACAATACTAGAACTGGTAACATAATCGCACGCCCTCCCCCCCCCCACCCACCCCCGGTACCTTCTAATCACCAATATTCACATACCGCATCAAGGCACTTTCAAGCTAACAATTTTTTTTTGTCCCTTTTGTATTCCCTATAGACATTCTTATTCCCATATATTCTCAGTAATTGTAATCGTTCACCCATATCTTTCAATAATCGACCCAGACCCCGCCATATAAATAATAACAGACAACGTCGAATAGATTATGATTTACCTGTGTAACCACCACACACACACACAAATGACTTGTATCAATCTTTACCTGCTGATCAGGTCGCTGCATTGAGTTCTACTCAACAAAACATTTACACCTTTATACAATCAGAAGTTAAGTTACATAAATATGCTATTTATAGACACAGGCAGCGAAACGTGACTCGTCATGTGTCTTTCAATATTTGTGGGGGTGGGGGTGGTGGTGGCGTGGCGGGAAGGGGGGGGTGGTGGTTCAAATTATTATTGTGTGTGTCTGTGTTCTGTATTCAAACTCAGTTACAGAAATTATAACGTCGCATTCAAATATTTAGGCCAGTAGGTTTTTGTTTCAGTGACAAAGTAATTAATTATTATTTTTTATTGAATGTGATTTATTTTAATTTAGTTATCAGCGTGCATACAAAAATATGTAATGTTAAATAATGCCAACGTCCAATCAGATTTGGTCGAACGAAATAGAAGAAACATGCCGTGCCGTCTTATGGTCACATGTCCCGAAAGGGGGGGGGGATGGAGGGGTGGGAACAGGCTTTACTTACAGACACGGTGGACACTAGGTATCGCTTGGACACTATCATAATGCTTGGTTTGCCCCGGGGGGGGGGGGGGACGCGGAAAGGGGAGGGGGGTACCATATTTCCGAGTAAGACGTTTATGATATACCCCCTCCCATCTCCCCATACGCCGATGTTATCACCAGGGCGTTGCTCTGGGAATAAAGAAATAAAATGTATGTGTGTGGGGGGAGGGTGGGGGGGGAGGAAAGAACAAATCACGTGACCAGATGAAACAACAGCCAGGCTAACCAATCAGACTTTCTCTTATCAACCAAAGCAGAAATACGTGGTTGGGGGAGGGGGGGGGAGGGAGAGAGAGAGATGAGGATGTGTTATTTCCTACCGTGCAAAATTTTTTCAGTGTGACAATATTAGACCTTACTTTTTTCTATGAAGTTTCTATGAAGTGCATTAATGAACATCTTGCAGGCAACAACTTGCTGTTGTTTGAAGGGCGGGGATTGTGGGGGTGGGGGGCTAAGAAACCCGAGTCAGAATTCATCCATTTTTAAACAAGCAAAGGCCAGTAACCAACACAGGAGAAATTTTTTTTTCCCAATACGTGACAGCGAAGGGGGAGACAAAAAAAAAAAGACCGGGCAGTTACGATACTTGAATCGATACACGATACCGGAGGTACACAAGTTTGTTTTCCATGTCCCGAAGTGCGAACTATATAGGTTAATAGAGCACGGACCGGTTCTCTCTGCAGTAATCAGATAGACCCAGTAGCTGTGATTAAAATAGATCGACAAATCTTAGGGGGGCAAGGTATTACACGATAGATTTGTGCGGTTTAACACGAGATGTTGATTTATTTAAGGTTTAGCATAACTGGTTGTTATGTTTTATTGTAGCAGATTTTTTGTTAATGGTTTTAGATAACTCGTTGATATCTTGTACGGTAGCCGATATGTTTAGGGTTTAGCATAAATTATTTGTTTTTTTCCCCCTTCTGTGCAGTAGTAGAGGGTTTTAAGCATTGGTTTTTTTGTTCAATGTTAAACGGTAGTTAATTTGTTTAGGGTTTAGCATAACAGGTTTATAATGTTATATGGTAGTTCATTGGTTTGGGGTTTAGCATACTGGTTTGTTATGTTAGTAGTTGATTGGTTTGGGGTTTAGCATACTGGTTTGTTATGTTAGTAGTTGATTGGTTTGGGGTTTAGCATACTGGTTTGTTATGTTAGTAGTTGATTGGTTTGGGGTTTAGCATACTGGTTTGTTACGTTGTACGGTAGTTATTTTTTAAAGGTTTATTGTCATGAATATTTTTTTTGTATGTTATAAGGTAGTTGAATTGTTTAGTTATTTTTTCACTGGTTCATACTTTACATGATGTAAAGGTAAATTTGTTCAGGGTTGAGCATAACTGGTTGTTGAAAAATGGGATGCATGGTAACTTAGAAACAAGATTAAATTAACATATCGGTTTACTAACAACAAACGTACACTAGGAGAACAGTTTCATTATATAATCGGTTAAAACAATACGGCATTCAATTTCATTACGACAAATCTGGAGAATTTGGTTTAAAACTTAATTTCTCTTAAGCGCGACTTTTTCATTTATTAATAATCCAACTAAATATTCAGGACTAGTCAACGATATTAACTTACATTTTCTATGCACTTAAACAGCTTGACCAAGCATACACATTATTCAAACATGTTATGAACGTTTGAGATAATAATTCATCCCTGTTAAATAAATACATCTCTATGTCTGTTTTAAAAGAAAGAAATGACCCCAGGGAACTGACCAGCCAGCTATGACGAACATTACAACTGGTGTAAATGTAAATGGGCTTAGACCGATCAAAGACTTAGTTCATGTCAACCATCCATCTGCTATTGGTACGACCATTCTTTTCAAATTTAAGAACCTATAGTGGCCCACGATTCAAAATGAGCCGCCCATCGTGTGGTATTTTAAATATTCAATCAACTATCATTACTCCCAGATTCCGGTGAAACATTTCATTCACGGCCGTTTCGATGTGACCGTGAAATCCACCGCGACCAAAAAATAAATAAATAAATAATTGTCGTCTGCTATTTTGGCGGTTTTCAACGCCACGGCTCGTGTTCTGCATACACTAGATACAACCAGAATCTATCTGGACATATTTCTACAGAAGAAATGAATCGCCCGATACAGGGGAAAGCAAGACATGTAGCATACCTGTCAGGCTACAGGCCCCTACCCCCAAATATCACCCCTGCGATCACGGCAATCATTTACAGCAGCGTTTCCCCGAAGAGTTTTGCGGGGAGGGTAAGTGCTGCACCGGGCTGAGAACACTTGGGGTAAACATGCACGGCTAAATTGAAAACAATGAAATGAGATGGTACCATGACCGTAACAAATAGTATATACACGTTTTGTTGATTTGTTTTTCACTACTCATAGTCAATGTTCCCTCTAAGCTGAGCGCGTGAGCGATCGCTCATACGAATTCAGAACGTCGCCCATACTACACGTACGATCGCTCACTCCGATGACGACATCGCTTAAATCGCTCACAAATTTTGGCCTCAAACAAAATGTCGCTCAGAGACAAAATTTTTTGCTCACTTCATATCACACCTTAGAGGGAATATTGCTCATAGTCATAATAACGTACATTTTAAAAATGCGGTACACAGATGTCGAAAGTTTGGGAATCACTGTTATACAGCATACAAAGAGCAAGTACACACACACACCACGACCCCCCTGCGTTAATAAAGAAAAAAAAAAGTTTGTATCGATGAAGGGTCTTGTGTGTGTGGGGGGGGGGGGAGAGGGCGCTAAATATAGCCCAACGGTAATGACCACTTGTGTACAAAAGTCAAGCCAAGCTAACGCAATCACGGTGTGTACCTTAGCAGCGTACACCATTTATTTTATTACTTTTTTTTTTAAAAAAAGAAGAAGAGAGGAGACATTATGTGTACACGGGCGACCTCTGACCCCGTTTCTCTAAGTCCGTGTGGGACAAGATTTCTGCCTCTCGTGTGACAGACAGCTCGGTGTTTAGCTTACTGCCTTTTTCTGTCTGGACTCGCACTCGTGTGTGTGTGTGTGTGGTACCAGACGGTAGTCACAAAACTATGACATAAGATGGACGAAAAGTAGATCTCGTTCGCCGAGCGAATGAGAGGGTAGCGGGGGGGGGGGAGGGGGGAGGGTGGAAGCATACAACAAAAGATATTAAACGCAACATATTTTTTTTTTGTAATAAAGGAATCAGGACTTTAAGGTTAAAAGTAAACAATGCTAACAAAATTTTTGTTACTGTACTGATAAGAGAGAAAAAAATTTCAATTTAAAAATAATAACAAAGCAAAAACCAGCAACGCTGTACTGGTGACACTGGTGGTGGTACAGGCCTGTACTGTTGTACCGTAAAGTTTTTTTTAAGAAGTCAAGGCATTTATTTACATTGTGATAACTGATAACTGGCTCCTCAATATAAACACACATTCAATGTAACATAGTTGTGCTTTGTTTTTTTACTATTTAGATTATTTTCTTCAAAAAATTTTTTTTTTTTAGTCCATGGAAGGCAAAGTGTGCACTTGATAACACAAAGTAGGCATTGGCGTAGTTACAAGGGGGAGGGGGACCAGAGGCGTACCTAGGGTGGGGGGAGAGGGGGTCCAAATTGGAAAGTCCCCCGGGCCCCAGCATGAGTTGGGCCCCCAAAATATTTTTACATTATATATATTATTTCATGTCATGGTGTCGAATGCAGGGGCCCCCAAAGAGGCCAAGCCCCCGGGGCCCCCTAATCCCTAGGTTCGGGGACCACAGGGAGCACAGTTTGGGAAGTAAATAAAGGGCGCGAAGTAGGTTTCTGTAAAGAAAATGGTGCACATCTTCAGATGTGTGTGTGTGTGTGTGTGTGAAGTCCCTGTAAGGATGAGATGAAATCTCTTACATCCTATAAACCACTAATGGGACGGTTTTTATGGTGCCCTTCTTTCATCCCCACCATAGCCGATAGTGCAATGGCCATGGAGGCACTATATATCGGGAACTTGAGCCAAGACCTGAAAAATTTCCTTGGTCCTCACCGGAGATCGAACCAGGTACCTTCAGGTTGACAGTCGAGCTCTTTACCGCACGACCACCCGTCCCCCTCACATCTTCAGATAATGCCGCCCAAATGTTGTAAATCTTCATTAAAATAAACTAATATTTCGTTGCTCACGTCGAGCCTATTTATAGTGTCGCGCCTGATACACCTGCCGGTCCGTACCGCAGCAGGTATCGGTATCGCCATAAGACAGTGGTTCTCAGCATTATTTTTTTCGACAACGTTCAACCCGGGGGGGGGGGTGCGAAAGTGTGTCCTCCGGGACCCCCCTCATTCGTAAGTTCTTCAAATTATGGGTTGTTTTAAAACGAAAATTATTTCTCTCTGCGTACCTCCCTCCCCCCCTCCCACCTCCCCCGGACATAAGCTTTCGCTTAAACCTCGCTGTTGCTCTTACCACCGGTTGGGAACCGGGGCTTTAAGAGGGGCCACCCTAAATAACAAGTTTTGCGTTAGGGCTCCCCCTCCACTCAAGCTGTTAGCGACGTCACCGAAAGAGTGTCTAAATATTAACACACACTTACACATACACACACACACATCCACACACTACACACACATACACACACTACACACACACACATAGAAGTTTTTAAGTTACCCGCAAGAGATGTGTATTGACTGACTAATTGGTGCGTGCGTGTGAGCGTGTGTGGAGAGAAAAGTGTTGGATACTATGATATGACTAATGTGTTATAATCTGAAAGACAAAATAGATTACCCTTCTTCCCCCCCCCCACCACTGTATCTCCTCCACACACTTCACCCCCACACAAACATAATCAAGAAATCTGCACTGGCCTATATCCCAATTTTAGAGAGGCCATGATGGTATTGTACAATCTTTTTGAACTGGGGGTGGGGGGGGGAGAGAAGGGTGTGGGGGGTGCTTTGCTGAACTTGGGTGAATATAGCACCGTGGCCCAAAACTCAGGTCCGTAGGCGACGTAAGGCCTGTTAGACTGTGTGATCCACTAAGCGCTCAGCTCCTTTGCACTGGCTATATAAAACAATGTTTACATTTTATCAGTATGTGTGTGTATATGTATATATATATATATATATATATATATATATATATATATATATATATATATATATATATATATATAAACGCTCAATAATTTGTTCATGGATGGCTCTAATGTCAAATGAAAAAAAAAAGATGGTGGTCCGCGGGTCTAAAAGTTTTGCCCACCCCTGCTCCGGACTATGCAACGAATTACTAGATATAACGGGAGAGACAGACTGGAAGAAGAAGAAAAAAAAAAACGGAAGGATTGAGAGAATATTGTGAGACTTGAGAAGATAAGAAGGTATCAGCAGACGATGTCACAAAAATGGATGTGGTTACCTGCCCTTACCAAGAGGACGAATGGTCGTGTGGTAAAGCGCTCGACTGTCCCCGGTTCGATCTTCGGTGAGGACCAATGGATATTTCAGGTCATGGCTAAAGCCCCCGTTTTATCTCCCGTGGTGCCTCCATGGCCATTGCACTATCGGCGATGGTGGGGATGAAAGGGACTTCACACAAACACACACACACACAGAACGTGTTCTTATTGGCTGTTGCTTTAATAATATGGTCTGTTCGACTGGCCGATAGTATCAAAAGACATAACCATATATTGTCTTCTCTTTATCCCTTAATTATTATTGTGCAGTGTACATTTCTAACGCCTTTATATTCACAATGTTTTAGTAGATCGCGACGTAATTAGCTAGAATTCAATGTTTTCCAAACCGGTCGGATTAAACGTTATCCAGACAACCTTTAATTCAATGTTTTCCAAATCACAATTACAAGTTTCCCAAATCAACTTTAATTCAATGTTTTCCAAATCAACTTTA
>JAGDYQ010000082.1:1790406-1802000 GCA_021962125.1 Bulinus truncatus | reverse complement strand
GCAGCATTGGCATTTGGCGCTTCAACAGCCGTGTGTGAGAGCAGTTTCTCAACCCTCACACGAATTCTCACCCCATATCGCAGATCAATGTTACAAAAGCGTCTAAGCAATCTTTTCCTGCTTGCATTTGAAAAAGATTTAACAGACAATCTGAATGCTGAAGCATTTTTAGGTAAATTCAGTGCTAAACCCAGGCCCATAGCCAGGTCAAAGTAAGCAGGAAGGCACCAATACCCAGCAAGGGGGTACCTTTACTTTTTCTTTATTTTTTCCTCTTTTTCTTCTTTTTTAAGTGGGGGAGGCATTCCACACTTAGCGGGGGGAGGGTGGGCACGGCCCCCCCCCCAGTGCCCTCCTTGGCTACGGGGCTGGCTAAACCACGAAGTTTGCAAATTTGAAACGTATAATAATATTAGTTCGCAACAAGTGCCGACGAGTGGGGGGGGCAGGGGGGGCAATGCCCAGGGACCCGGCGAGATTTAGGGACCCAGACTGAGCTGGCCAATCAACTTTTTAAAATATAAATATCAGCACGGGGGCCCGTGTCACCCCTGCCCAGGGGCCCGAAATTTCTGTCGATGGTAATGTTCGCAACCTTGTAATAGTTTTTTATATTGACAGTGGCGTCACTATGGGGGTGCGGGGGGTGCGGACCGCACCGGGTGACACCCTAACAAGGGGTGACACCAAAATGCAAAATATCTAGTTTTAGGCCTATATTCTTATTTTGTAATTGAAATAATTCAAAGCCGTATTTAATTTTTAAAAATAAATAAAAATATCTATGATTATTAACAGACACTGCGTACTTTTTATTATTAATTATTTTAATGAAATTATTGGTATACTTGCACTGATCTATAGATATCAATTATTCTTCTATTGTCGTTGTAAATTTATTTATAAATTTTGCTAAGAATGCTCTATGTCTATGGGGTGTCATGAGAGGGGTGACACCATGAGTTACCGCACCGGGTGACACCAACCCTAGTGACGCCACTGTATATTGATATCTTCTGAGGACTACTAGCAACTTAAATAAGTTAATAAAATAACATTGACTTCTGACTTCATTTTTATACATATGTATAATAAGATAATAAAGTACAAACTCCGTGATTTCTGAGTGATGTTATTTAATTTGCAAATTTACTTTTTAGCAGAATTAATTTTATTTTAAATTGAATAGTTGCGACTGGTCAATTTGTTGTTGATAGATTTGTTCTTTGTTTTCAATATTTTATAAGAAATATCACACAAATAGCTAAGCTGTATTCGTGCATCTTTGTCGTTCTTCCCGGGTTGTACGTTAAACAAACAGTATAATAATATAAATCAGGTATCTATTATGTAACAATTGTGTAGCAAAACTATTGGTCAATATATTTATAAAAGGAATCAGAAATTGCTCAGCCTCAATAAATTTTTATCATTAAAACTCTTTACAATTTAAATTATTTTTAACAAAACTGCAACATGCCATGCATTATTGAAACGTAGTTAAAATTATATATTTCTAATTAATAGCTTAACAATCGGTACTAAAATGTACCATTCCAGATATGGAACTGCAAAAAATTTCTTGGGGAGGGCACTCACTGAGATCCTTTCCCCAAACCCCTCCTCTCCGTTCGCAAGCTTTCGGCGCTTCGCGCCTACATTTTCACCCCCCTCCCCGAACATTTCTTCTACCCCACCAGGGGCGGATTTGGGGGGAGGGGCCGGGGGCCCATGCTCCCCCGTTATCGCAAGTTTAGGTAATACATCATTAAATTATCGAAAGATTTTTTGTTCTAAGACCAATTTTGAACAATGAAAACAGTTTTGCCCGTCCCCAGGGGTCAATATTTTGCCCCCCCCCCCGGTGTTAATGTTTTGCCCCCCCCCCCCGTCAAAGTTGTCTAGATCCGCCCCGATCATTTCTTCGGCACCCCCCCCCCCCCCGAAAAAAATTTCTTCGTCCCCCCGAAAATGCCTTCGGGCCCCCCCCCAATCCAATATTCCTGGCTACGGGCCTGAGTGGGGGAAGGGGCTTCCGCAAAATGCTTCATGGGACTCTCCTTTCACAAAAATTCCTCCTGTTTGGGCCCCTAAAGACCTCCCCACCCCCACTAAGACGCCATTGATAAATGAATGAGAACTATTCTTCATGATATTCTTATTAAATTTTAAGGTAAGTGTTGAAGCTAGAAAATCATATTCATTATCTGTTTCTCTTTTGTCCAAAAATCATTAGCAGTTCTCTATTAAACATTACTTAAGTTAAATAAAAGGCCTCAGAAATATAAACGTTTAAAACAAGATCAAACTTTGAAATACATTTTGATAACGGCAAAATTAAAGCTCAGGTGAGTTGATTTATGTTGGCAGCTCTTTTTCACTTAGAACTGTAGACGTTCTCCTAGTTTTCCTATCCACGATAACGGATCCGATTTAACAAATCGTTGTATTATCTCCCCATCCCCCTAATTTCAATATAGGCTAGCTTCAGTATTTTAACTTTTTCATTGAAACAATTGTTTCATATGCATACTTTAACTGTATGATTGGGCAAAATTTTTTTTCGCCAAATGAATACATTTTTTTCTTCTGGTAAGCGTAAAATTCAGAAAACACATTTTGTTGTATTTATGATTTCTATGCTTAGTTTTAATAAAATATTTAAAAATGTAATATTCTCACCATTCATTATGAAATAGAAAATAAAGGTGCTACAAGGAATTAATGTCGTTTTATCGATGTCATACTCCAAATGCTGGCTACTGTAAGTTGACATTGCTAGTTGATGACATCGCCAATTAAATAATTTGAGTTGTAATATTTCATGATTTACCACATCTATCGCTCTTCAGCTTTTCACACGCTGTTTAAAGTGAATGCAAACTTCTATTTGGATTTCAGAGCATACTTGTACACCGTAATTTGGCGATATTTGTGACATCCAGTTAAGAAAGCACTTCGCCAAGATCAGTGGTCTCCCCCCCCCCCTTCCCGGGCCGCAGACCGGTACAATTACGTGGATCAAATGGTATTGAAATATTGAATTATTTACTTTTTATTTACTATGGTGTATTTCTCTCGGGATAGTGCGATTTTCCATGTATTAGAGGTTAACAGTGAACCGAGTGGCTGTGAGCGGCAGTGTAAAACAAAACAAATATATATATATATACGCCCCCCCCCCACCGGCCGCGGTGAAATTGCTAAACGTCGACCGGTCCTCGGCCAGAAAAAGGTTGGGCACCACTGGCCTAGACTATCCAGACCAGCAGGTGGTGTGTACTGCCGATCGGTCAGAAAGGCGAGGCAAGGGTTTTTCCTGCCACACTGACGGAGGGGATGGCATAATGTGCCTGGCACTCTGCCAGAAAGTTTGCTTGAGTGGGACAGAGTGTAAGGATGTTGTGTTCCGACCCCATCTGTCACCACCGTTAGCTGTGAATACTATGTTGTACACAGTACCGCCACCGTCGCAAAAGGTTTTTTTTTTCCTGGCCACGAGACCCCTCAATGATCTTTTTCCCACAGATCAGGTCTCCTAGAACAGGTAAGCCAAATGGCCTGAAAGATCATTTAACTGAAATGCATTTTATAATGTCACATAACATACTGTTGTAACCAATGTTCCCTCTAAGGTGTGGTATGAAGTGAGCGAAAATTTTTGTCTCTGAGCGACATTTTGTTTGAGGTCAGAATTTGTGAGCGATTTAAGCGATGTCGTCCGTCTGAGTGAGCGATCGTACGTGTAGTATGAGCGACGCTATGAATTCGTGTGAGCGATTGCTCACGCGCTCAGCTTAGAGGGAACATTGATTATAACTCTGTTTCACCCCCCTCCCCGGTCACACCCCTGCCCCGAGATGAATGATGCAATCACGACTTATGTACGCCTACACATTGTTAATTCGGTCGTTCACCCCCATCTTAGTACAAGTGATGAATTAGTGTTATTCGCCACCTGCACTTGTACACCCACACAATGACCTTCGCCCTCAGTTTTGGCGGGAAAACGATGGATTGAGCTTGGGTGAGACTTCCTATAAAAGGAACTGTGTTGTGATTCATTGATCGGAACGAAGGACAACGATAGAACAAGTCGAACTAGACGGAGTGGACGGACAGAAGATGTGGAGAATCCCAGGTCTGTTGATGCCGCGAGTTCGTTATCAGCACATCGCCAGCGATAACACTTAAACTCGTTTCAACTGGATTAGTTGTACGCATAATGGACTTTGTTGTTTTGTTTTCGTCGTCTGGACTATTATAACCTGTACATTGTAGACTGTGAATAAATCTTATTATTCAACTAACGAGCCCACGTGTCATTTAGTGCCAACCTAGAGAGAGTTTTTGGAAGTTCGTAACAACACTTTATCACTCTTATGATTTGATATCTCAGGAAAAACACATAACATATTAACAAGTACAAATGCTTTAAGTACAGCCCATACAGGTACATATTAACAAGTACAGACAAATGTACAGCACATACAGGCACATATTAACAAGTACAGACACATGCTTTAAGAACAGCCCAAAACAGTGGCGCCGAGAGCCAACACGGGCCCCAGGGCAGGACATCATTGCGGGCCTCTTAATAAACAATAAGTCTTGAAAAAATTGACATGGTCGGGGCGGCCGGGCCCCCTTACAGATGCGGCCCCCTGGCAATGACTCCCCCTGCCCCCTTCTCGGCGTGCCTGCAGCCCATACAGGTACATATTAACAAGTACAGACACATGTTTTATGTACAGCCCATACAGGTACATATGAACAAGTTCAGACAAATGCTTTATGTACAGCCCATACAGGTACATATTAACAAGTACAGATACATGCTTTAAGAACAGCCCATACAGACACATTCGACAGCTAAAACAATCTCAAATTATATAAAATGTAGTTTTATTACAGTGTCACGAATTCATTCTAAACCAGAGATGTAAATATAATAATCTCAACCAACTACAGTTGACGAATCAGAAATGGACATAGGAAATGTGAAACAAACAAAGTTTCCAGTGGCCCCTTCAAGTTTCCACATCACCACCAGAGTTATCTGAAATAAAAACAATGGAATAGGGCGTAAGCAAAATGAAATTTGAAATACAGACATTGGAATTTAGTACATTTATCTGTTATAAAAGCATTGCTGTTTAGTAAACACACATTGACAACTGAATTGAAAAATTGTGTAGACTGCAGACTGAACTATTTGGATCATGAAATCAGGGCCGCCGTGAGAAAGGAGGCAACCAGAACACTTGTCTAGGGGCTCTGAGTCTCGAGGGTCACGTGGCTTTCAAATCTACTTTTAGCGAAATATTTTTCTACAACTTCGCTGGGTCTTTTATGGTTGTCAGGGTTTAACCGGGGTGGGGGTGGGTAAGTTGTCTGACTGCGGTCCTGATAAAATACTGTAATTTTGTATTTTGAACTAGTTGGTTGAAAGTATAATGTCAATATAAACAAAACAAAATCTGAAAATTATAAATGAGTTAAATTGGTAAAAGATTCGAATCAACTCAACATAGAGAGTGCTTATTGTAATACCACTTAATTCTAATTAATTCGCTTTTTTATGGAAATGATTTTTTAAGAAAAAAATCCCCTCTCGTGGACAAACTCAACATTTTCACTTTGACACAACCACAGATTAGTTTTAGTTTGAAAACGAGGACAAAAAGTAGGCCTACATTCGTCATTGAGAGGTTTGTATTTATAATTATTTACATCTAATTGCTACTTGAGTTTTAGTTGTAGGCCTACATTCGTAATTGAGAGGTTTGTATTTATAATTATGCACATCTAATTGCTACTTGAGTTTTAGTTGTAGGCCTACGTTCGTCATTGAGGGGTTTGTATTTATAATTATTCACATCTAATTGCTACTTGAGTTTTAGTTGTAGGCCTACATTCGTAATTGAGGGGTTTGTATTTATAATTATTCACATCTAATTGCTACTTGAGTTTTAATTGTACGTTTACTTTTTTTTTATAAACCTGAATTTAATTCACAGATTACAAGTTAGTCAGCGAATAAGTTTCTGAGTTAAGGGTAAACTTCAATTGTGCCCCAATGAAACCTTCAGGAATAATTCTCCATCAGCAAGTGATAAGTGAACATAACTACATAGTGATTGGGACTATCTGTACTCAGCGTCGTATTACCTGTGGGTATAAGTTCAGGACATCGAAGGAAGATGTGTATGTGTAGGTCTGACCTTTCACCAACGGGCAGTTGACTCCACTGTCTTTACAACCATCTGGGTTTGGCAAAGGAAAATTTACGGGAATGTCAGCCACAATACCAAAAACCTTTGACGCAAGAACATCGGAGTCATTGACTGAAAAAAAACATAATGATAAACACACATATAACAGTTGAATCATTGAATCAATTACAGTTGTTGTAATTATTTGTTTAAAATATCATATGTATATTAATATTCAATATTCACATTGACCCACTGAGTGTATTAAAGAAATAGCAGTGTACCCGGCGTTGCCCGGTAAGTCGGGAGTTCAAAGTGTCACTTGAAACATTTATTAACACACCATTAGGTAAAGATATGGGTGTTAATTTATGCCACCTACCTAACGTGCAAAAATGACCTACATTTCATACGTCAAAGATTACGTTTACCCGTCAACGCTAACCAACCAAACTAACCAACCGAACCATCCAATCAAACCAAACAAACCAACCAACCAAACCAAACCAACCCAAACAAACCAACCAATCAAACCAAACAGCACAGAGGCAACTTGGTGTGGCACGATACAGCACCCGCGCGCAAGTTCAATTCGGCTTCTTAATTTCTTACTTTCTTACAACACGCTATCCTTATATCGGACATTTTCAGCCATTGTCAGACACTGGCCTTGTGCGGACTGGCCAATGTAGAAGTGACGATGTAAACGGTATCGTATGAAAGGGATGACATCAATTACGAACTTTTCGAATGTGGGAAAAAAATAAAGTTTATTGTAAACAGATTGACCACTGGTCATGGCCGACTGCTTTTATTGTATATGAACAAATTTTAAGTTTAGATTTGTAGTTCTTTGGATACTTATTGAGATAATTAAAACTGTTGATTTTTTTCTCGGCCATTTTCCTGGGGCATTTATAGTAAATAGAAGCGTGCGATTACAGTAATATTTTGAAACGTAACCATCTTAACGTTTTTAAATGAACCAGACAAATTTGTACCTTCTATCTACACTGATAGTTGGAGAATTAGTGATGAGTGAGTGAGTTAGTGTGTCAGCTAGTAAGTGAGTCAGTGAGTGGGTGAGAGTCAGTCAATGAGTTCTTCTTCTTCTTTGTTCTCGATATATGATTATGGAGGATTTCAAACGACCAGGTCTATAGCCATGATGAACTGCACTATGGCATCCAGGTCCGTCTCGCTCCCATAAAGTTTTTGATTGAAGGAGGTCATCTGTGGCCTGAACCTGTTGCGAGCTGTGTCATGTAAAGGGCATGTTTGGAGAACATGTTCTGCATTCTCTGGAGACATCCCACATGGGCAGTCCTCACTGTCTCCAATGCCTAGCCTTCGGAACATGTGTTGTCTTAGTCTGTTATGCCCAGTTCTGAGTCTGAAGATAATATTTTGATTATAATAGGGGTAGTTTTTGTCATGATCTGGGTGATTATTCATCCATTTTTGTTGGATTTGTTCAGTCAATGAGTGAGGGCTTTGCTTTTTATTAGTATAGATGACTCTTGAAAAAAGTCTCCTAGACTTAAATCATTGTTTTTCTAATATATGTCATCCTAAACAAGGTATGATTGTTGCAAGGAGTAAACTATTACAGGAGAAAACACAATGACATTCATAACGATATACAAGTGAAGGTTTCAAACATAAATTGGAGATCTGAGAACACTGCTCCAACCCGGGCGGCATGAGAGCTATTTACTCCACTGGTTTGGACCCGGGGCGTAAGAAGAAAATATTGCGCCCTTACAATAAAAAGAGACATTATAAAGTGTGGTTTGTTGCGCGTATAAAATAGGGCATTGCGAGACCCCCCCACCCTCAACATTAGGTGCCCCCCTCCTTTACACCCGCCCCTGTAAGTACTTCATAAATAATTGTTCTCTGGTCACTTGTCTACTCCTGTTTATCTTTGAAGTGACCTATTTTTTTGACCTAAATCAACGCTTAAGTGCTCTGAGTCTGTGGATTTCTTTTACAAACAACATTCTTTACCAACTTTGGATTCTTGCTGAATCAATATTTAATGTATAAAAACATTTATCAGAAACTAAAAAAAAATTGTTTTAAGATTTCTAGAAAAATGTAAACATTTTAAGTATTTAAGAATGTAAAAGTTAACAATAGCTTATCAGTTCTCAGTAACTAAGAAACGGTAGTGCAGGTTTATGCGGCCGGTCAGGGCCCTGAACTACGAAAGGGGCGCCTAAAAATCGTTGTTTTTTTTTCAATTTTCAGACATGGAGGAGGACGCTTACAATTGATACGACAGGGCGCCACAATAGATAGCAGCGGCTTTGCCAGTGACTAATAAGTTATCATTTTTTGTTTGCACGCAAGCTTTTAATTCATGTGTTTGATGATTGTTAATTATTTAATGTCTTTTCATAGAATTAGTAAACTTTTTTTTTTCTCACTTCTTGGTTTCGGTTGTCTTTTTTGTGTGTCTGTATATGAAAATATTACAATTTTAAAATGTGAACTACATATATCACGTGATATTTATCACCAATAAGATCAAACATAAACAAGTATTTACATTTAAATGACAACTTTCTAGGTCTCACTCGATCAGGATTTTCTTTTCAATCTTTAGACCCAGAGGCGGGTTTAGCTCGGTTGAGGCCCCGGGCACAGAAGTAAATATTGAGCCCCTTTAAAATACAGAGAGACCCGTGGGGGGATATACATGTATACGTTTGAGCTTTGCGGGGCCTTACGTAAGTCGGGGTCTTGGGCGCGCGCCAGGTGAGACCGCCATTAAATCCACACCTGCATAGTCCAGAGATGACACAGCAAATTGTTAATTAGAGCCCAATTTCGTTTTATTTGATATGTTGACCAGACCTCGCAGTGGACCCACGTCCCGGCCTTCCCGCAAGATGAGGAGATGTCTCAGCCAGTGGCTATAAGTTTCGGACTCTAGTTTCAATGAGTTATAAATAAATTACAAAAAAAACAACAACTCGTGGGTTTTTTTCCTCTTTCATCTGCGATTATTTATTAACACCTCTTAAGGCACTTTCATGGCATACATTCTATAATATACATACATTAGTTTGTCTAGTAAAGCGTATCTTTAAGCCAATGTACATACACAATTCTAGGCTAAGAATTCAATCAATCCTAGATTGTGTACCCCTCCTCTTTTAGAATTAATGAATAAATAAAATGAAAATTAGAGGACCCGTTCCCTTTATTAACAATAAACATCTTCATTCAGTCACCACCAGTAGGCCTGCCTATGATATAACAATAAACATCTTCAGTCAGTCACCACCAGTAGACCTGCCTATGATATAACAATAAACATCTTCATTCAGTCACCACCAGTAGGCCTGCCTATAATATAACAATAAAAATCTTCAGTCACCACCAGTAGGCCTGCCTATGATATAACAATAAACATCTTCAGTCACCACCAGTAGGCCTGCCTATGATATAACAATAAACATCTTCATTCAGCCACCACCAGTAGGCCTGCCTATAATATAACAATAAACATCTTCATTCAGTCACCACCAGTAGGTCTGTCTATGATATAACAATAAACATCTTCATTCAGTCACCACCAGTAGAACTGCCTATGATATAACAATAAACATCTTCATTCAGTCACCACCAGTAGGCTTGCCTATAATATAACAATAAACATCTTCAGTCACCACCAGTAGGCCTGCCTATGATATAACAATAAACATCTTCATTCAGTCACCACAAGTAGGCCTGCCTATGATATAACAATAAACATCTTCATTCAGTCACCACCAGTAGGCCTGCATAAAATATAACAATAAACATCTTCAGTCACCACCAGTAGGTCTGTCTATGATATAACAATAAACATCTTCAATCACTCACCACCAGTAGGCCTGTCTATGATATAACAATAAACATCTTCATTCAGTCACAACCAGTAGACCTGCCTATGATATAACAATAAACATCTTCATTCAGTCACCACCTGTAGACCTGCCTATGATATAACATTAAACATCTTCATTCAGTCATCACCAGTAGACCTGCCTATGATATAACAATAAACATCTTCATTCAGTCACCACCAGTAGACCTGCCTATAATATAACAATAAACATCTTCAGTCACCACCAGTAGGCCTGCCTATGATATAACAATAAACATCTTCATTCAGTCACCACCAGTAGGCCTGCCTATGATATAACAATAAAGATCTTCAGTCACCACCAGTAGGCCTGTCTAAGATATAACAATAAACATCTTCAGTCACCACCAGTAGGTCTGTCTATGATATAACAATAAACATCTTCAGTCACCACCTGTAGACCTGCCTATGATATAACAATAAACATCTTCATTCAGTCACCACCAGTAGACCTGCCTATGATATAACATTAAACATCTTCATTCAGTCACCACCAGTAGACCTGCCTATGATATAACAATAAACTTCTTCATTCAGTCACCACCAGTAGACCTGCCTATAATATAACAATAAACATCTTCAGTCACCACCAGTAGGCCTGCCTATGATATAACAATAAACATCTTCATTCAGTCACCACCAGTAGGCCTGCCTAAAATAAAACAATAAACATCTTCAGTCACCACCAGTAGGCCTGCCTATGATATAACAATAAACATCTTCATTCAGTCACCACCAGTAGACCTGCCTATGATATAACAATAAACATCTTCATTCAGTCACCACCAGTAGGTCTGTCTATGATATAACAATAAACATCTTCATTCAGTCACCACCAGTAGACCTGCCTATGATGTAACAATAAACATCTTCATTCAGTCACCACCAGTAGGCCTGCCTATGATATAACAATAAACATCTTCATTCAGTCACCACCAGTAGGCCTGCCTATAATATAACAATAAACATCTTCAGTCACCACCAGTAGACCTGCCAATGATATAACATTAAACATCTTCATTCAGTCACCACCAGTAGGCCTGTCTATGATATAATAATAAACATCTTCATTCAGTCACCACCAGTAGGCCTGTCCATGATATAACAATAAACATCTTCATTTAGTCACCACCAGTAGACCTGCCTATGATATAAAAATAAACATCTTCAGTCACCACCAGTAGACCTGCCAATGATATAACATTAAACATCTTCCTTCAGTCACCACCAGTAGACCTGCCTATGATATAACAATAAACATCTTCATTCAGTCACCACCAGTAGACCTGCCTATAATATAACAATAAGAAACACGTAACAAGCAATCTGGTCCGCTTTGCCAGGAGGGGAGTAGACACTTGCTCTGATGCTGGCTTAATGAAGCATCTTCTACATTCACCACCAGTAGGCGCCTTATAATATAACTAATAATAAACATCTTCATTTCGGTCATGCCAGGT
>JAGDYQ010000082.1:1759978-1789906 GCA_021962125.1 Bulinus truncatus | reverse complement strand
ATGAGATGAATCTCCCGTGATCCCTCCTTGGCCATTGTCACTATGAGTAGTATCTCCAGAATTTGTTTCAAACCTTTCCTTGTTTTGTTCTTTTTTTTTTCTCTTCTTAAGTTTATTGTTGAGAATCTTTTAATGGGGGGATTTAAATAAGAATAAAGAAAAGAGAACTGGTTGGTTGATTAGTTGGTTGCTTGGTTACTCGGTTTGTTGGTTGGAAAGTCGGTTGGTTACTCGGTTTGTTGGTTGGAAGGTCGGTTGGTTACTCGGTTTGTTGGTTGGAAGGTCAGTTGGTTACTCGGTTTGTTGGTTGGAAGGTCGGTTGGTTACTCGGTTGGTTGGTTGGAAGGTCGGTTGGTTACTCGGTTGGTCGGTTGGAAGGTCGGTTGGTTACTCGGTTTGTTGGTTGGAAGGTCGGTTGGTTACTCGGTTTGTTGGTTGGAAGGTCGGTTGGTTACTCGGTTGGTTGGTTGGAAGGTTGGTTGGTTACTCGGTTGGTTGGTTGGAAGGTCGGTTGATTAGTTGGTAGGTATATAGGTAGGTTGGTTGGTTGGTTGGCTGACTGGCTTGTGATTTTTTGGTCTTAAAACATAGGGACCGTTCACACAACCAGTGAGAGTAGACGAGGGTCAGGCTTTAGTTACATTGGGGGTGGGGGTGGGGGAGGGGTGGGTGTCGTAGTTAATGTATGATCAAGAAAGACAGAAATCAAATAGAATCCGAAAATAATTAGATTGAAGGAGGGGTGTACACAACTGTATCATGTAGTACCATGAGATAAGAGTACATAACTGTATCATGTAGTACCATGAGATGAGAGTACACAACTGTATCATGTAGCACCATGAGATGAGAGTACACAACTGTATCATGTAGTACCATGAGATGAGAGTACACAATTGTATCATGTAGTACCATTGTATCATGTAGTACCATGAGATGAGAGTACACAACTGTATCATGTAGTACCATGAGATGAGAGTACACAATTGTATCATGTAGTACTATTGTATCATGTAGTACCATGAGATGAGAGTACACAACTGAATCATGTAGTACCATGAGATGAGAGTACACAACTGTATCATGTAGTACCATGAGATGAGAGTACACAACTGTATCATGTAGTACCATGAGATGAGAGTACACAATTGTATCATGTAGTACTATTGTATCATGTAGTACCATGAGATGAGAGTAGACAACTGTATCATGTAGCACCATGAGATGAGAGTACACAACTGTATCATGTAGTACCATTGTATCATGTAGTACTATGAGATGAGAGTGCACAATTGTATCATGTAGTACTATTGTATCATGTAGTACCATGAGATGAGAGTACACAATTGTATCATGTAGTACCATGAGATGAGAGTACACAATTGTATCATGTAGTACTATTGTATCATGTAGTACCATGAGATGAGAGTACACAACTGTATCATGTAGTACCATGAGATGAGAGTACACAATTGTATCATGTAGTACTATTGTATCATGTAGTACCATGAGATGAGAGTACACAACTGTATCATGTAGTACCATGAGATGAGAGTACACAATTGTATCATGTAGTACTATTGTATCATGTAGTACCATGAGATGAGAGTAGACAACTGTATCATGTAGCACCATGAGATGAGAGTACACAACTGTATCATGTAGTACCATTGTATCATGTAGTACTATGAGATGAGAGTGCACAATTGTATCATGTAGTACTATTGTATCATGTAGTACCATGAGATGAGAGTACCCAATTGTATCATGTAGTACCATGAGATGAGAGTTCACAATTGTATCATGTAGTACTATTGTATCATGTAGTACCATGAGATGAGAGTACACAACTGTATCATGTAGTACCATGAGATGAGAGTACACAATTGTATCATGTAGTACTATTGTATCATGTAGTACCATGAGATGAGAGTACACAACTGAATCATGTAGTACCATGAGATGAGAGTACACAACTGTATCGTGTAGTACCATGAGATGAGAGTACACAATTGTATCATGTAGTACTATTGTATCATGTAGTACCATGAGATGAGAGTAGACAACTGTATCATGTAGTACCATGAGATGAGAGTACACAACTGTATCATGTAATACTATTGTATCATGTAGTACCATGAGATGAGAGTACACAATTGTATCATGTTGTACCATGAGATGAGAGTACACAACTGTATCATGTAGTACCATGAGATGAGAGTACACAATTGTATCATGTAGTACTATTGTATCATGTAGTACCATGAGATGAGAGTACACAACTGTATCATGTAGTACCATGAGATGAGAGTACACAATCGTATCATGTAGTACCATGAGATGAGAGTACACAATTGTATCATGTAGTACCATTGTATCATGTAGTACCATGAGATGAGAGTACACAATTGTATCATGTAGTACCATGAGATGAGAGTACACAGTCGTATCATGTAGTACCATTGTATCATGTAGTACCATGAGATGAGAGTACACAACTGTATCATGTAGTACCATGAGATGAGAGTACACAATTGTATCATGTAGTACCATGAGATGAGAGTACACAATTGTATCATGTAGTACTATTGTATCATGTAGTACCATGAGATGAGAGTACACAACTGTATCATGTAGTACCATGAGATGAGAGTACACAATTGTATCATGTAGTACTATTGTATCATGTAGTACCATGAGATGAGAGTACACAACTGAATCATGTAGTACCATGAGATGAGAGTACACAACTGTATCGTGTAGTACCATGAGATGAGAGTACACAATTGTATCATGTAGTACTATTGTATCATGTAGTACCATGAGATGAGAGTAGACAACTGTATCATGTAGTACCATGAGATTAGAGTACACAACTGTATCATGTAGTACTATTGTATCATGTAGTACCATGAGATGAGAGTACACAATTGTATCATGTTGTACCATGAGATGAGAGTACACAACTGTATCATGTAGTACCATGAGATGAGAGTACACAATTGTATCATGTAGTACTATTGTATCATGTAGTACCATGAGATGAGAGTACACAACTGTATCATGTAGTACCATGAGATGAGAGTACACAATCGTATCATGTAGTACCATGAGATGAGAGTACACAATTGTATCATGTAGTACCATTGTATCATGTAGTACCATGAGATGAGAGTACACAATTGTATCATGTAGTACCATGAGATGAGAGTACACAGTCGTATCATGTAGTACCATTGTATCATGTAGTACCATGAGATGAGAGTACACAACTGTATCATGTAGTACCATGAGATGAGAGTACACAACTGTATCATGTAGTACCATGAGATGAGAGTACACAGTCGTATCATGTAGTACCATGAGATGAGAGTACACAGTCGTATCATGTAGTACCATGAGATGAGAGTACACAGTCGTATCATGTAGTACCATGAGATGAGAGTACACATGAGATGAGATTGTATCGTGTAGTACCATAAGATGAGATTGTATCATGTAGTACCATGAGATGAGATTGTATCATGTAGTACCATGAGATGAGATTGTATCATGTAGTACCATGAGATGAGAGTACACAGTCGTATCATGTAGTACCATGAGATGAGAGTACACATGAGATGAGATTGTATCGTGTAGTACCATAAGATGAGATTGTATCATGTAGTACCATGAGATGAGATTGTATCATGTAGTACCATGAGATGAGATTGTATCATGTAGTACCATGAGATGAGAGTACACAGTCGTATCATGTAGTACCATGAGATGAGAGTACACATGAAATGAGATTGTATCGTGTAGTACCATAAGATGAGATTTATCATGTAGTACCATGAGATGAGATTGTATCATGTAGTACCATGAGATGAGATTGTATCATGTATTACCATGAGATGAGATCGTATCATGTAGTACCATGAGATGAGATTGTATCATGTAGTACCATGAGATGAGATTGTATCATGTAGTACCATGAGATGAGATCGTATCATGTAGTACCATGAGATGAGAGTTGATGGAATTCTTTTTAAGAATTAAGAAATCGGGCAATCAATGGACGCTCTTTTGTTAGATTATTGTTTTGTTTTTTTAATATTCTGGTTTAGCAATCTATCGTGCTTATGTTTGAACATCCTTTTAAAATCCTTTTTTTTAAGGTCTACCTTAATTGAATTTCCACCTGTATACCACGTAATTCACAGTGTTTATCGATTGAACATTCAAATCTGAAAAGACCGATTCCGAAATGATTTTTTTCCTATTCCATAAAACAACCCTTTTTTTCTACTACTAGATGCATAAGGTTAAAAGTTGGCCATGGGGAAATGGGTGAGAGGGGGGGGTTGAGGCTACAAAGGCACAGAATTACGTTTATAATGACGTCAGGGATTGTTTATTTTTTTTTTTCAAATTAAACGGAAATATCCGGAAATAGATTTTCACGCGTCTAATGGTTAACGAAGGAAGTTAAAAGGAAGTTAAAGTGAATTCACAGTGAAGAGATTTTATAACTGGAAGAAAAAAAACAAAAAGGGGGGGGGGGAAATATTCAATTGAAAAGAAGCGTTCCGACATTGGCGTCAATAAAATATTGATTGACCCTTGACCTGACGTATCTCATGTTCTCTCATGATTTTAAACATAACGGTTTTTTTTTTTGGGGGGGGGGGGTTCTTAAGCTATAAATCTTTCTTTCCTTTTCCACTTTTAGCATTACATCTGACATTGTGGAGTTGTGCATTCTGTGTTGTCTATGGGGGATGGAGGGGACGGACACAACAATCACACGACCATGTCTCTCTATTCTATTTCTGTGTCGCTTCCTCTCCGAGCAGATAATGGGGTAGTTACTCTGTTCCAGATCGCGTGTTTTTTTTTGGGAGATCTATGAACACTTTATATTTTTCATGTATAACGTTTGTTTGCTTTTTTTTTCAAGGGACGCGCATCCTTTCGATTTCCGTTATACTACATTTATAATGATAATAATAATACTCGGCAACAAACAATAATAAAATATAACAATAATAATAATAATAACAATAACAATAATAAATAGTTTGCACATGAAAACGATACACAAATTTCTAAAGTGTTTGTATATTGACCATACAACTAAAATGTAAGCTTAACCTCGTTTAGTAGACGTGGTTCTTTGAGCTCTGAAGATGCCATTGGCTCTGCAAGGTGTGATGTATGGTTGTGTGTGGTAAAGCGCTCGACTGTCAACCTGAGGAATCCATTGTTCGATCTATGGGTATTTCAGGTCTTGGTTAAAAGTCCCCGCTATATATCTCCCGTGGTGCCTCCATGGCCATTGCACTATCGGCTAATGGTGTGGATGAAAGAAGAGCACCTTAACAATAATCCTACTCGTGGTTTATAATTTCTCTAGGAGATTGCATCTCGTCCCTACACGCCCATTTTTTTTATTTAAAAACACATTGAAGATGTCATAGGATTCACCGTAACATTTCCTCTCTGAACTCTCTCAGTGATAACTGCCGGCTGAGACTTAGTCTCTTAGAGCCCGTGAGATCAGACTTGCTGTGTCTCTCAACATCTGGAGACTGCCATAAAGGCCAATGGCCAGCAAGCTTCCGGACTGGTCCACCCTGTGGTCCGCCAATCCGGGGCAATCGAAAAAGCAACATGATCCACGGTTTCCTCCACCTCCCTGCAGTGTCTGAAAAGGATGTCGACATTGGGCCTCAACCTCCCAAAGTACGCGTGAATTGGACAATGCCCAGTTCGGAACTGGGCAATTAGCGCCTGCTTGAGTCTCCTAAGCTTCCACTACGGGTCAGATTTGGACGTCCGCTCCATCTGACTGCGGACATTTCTGCCCATGACCCCATGGTCCCAGCTCGAGAACCACCTCGATTGTCCAAAGAGCCAGATCTTGGCACACGCTGCCTCAGGTTAGCTCTTTCGTGCACCCAGTAACATTTCTTCATCTCATTCGGTTTTGGAAAGACTTTCTACAATCCCCACAATTCATGTTGCGTAAGGGGGGGGGGGTGTATATTATAAACACATGAGATCCAATGTCATTACTATTAAATCTGTAATTACTACCCTTTTCATTTTACTGCTTACCTGTTATAATTAGACTTTGAAGTCTACTGCTTTACTAAAATATTCAACAACAAATGACTCAAAAAAAAGTCTTAACTTGGACTTAAAACATTAACAAATGGCGAAACGATGAACCGTCCAATGGACAGTAAGTATTTCGTCTTATCGCATCTAATAAGTTGTCCATATTTCATGATATTTATTGTTATAAAGTGGGTCGTTTTTTTTTCTTTCCGGCAATGAAAGTCTTGTTTACATCTCCATTTCATCTGAGGTCATCTGAAGACATTGCAATTTGATTGAGATATTTGGCTCTAATAATGTTTCTAACCAGTAGCCTGCATAAATCCATGTATTCATTCTAGCACAACACCATTAACAAAACACTACGGAATAATAGAATCGTTTTTTTTTCAGGAACAGACATGTGGGGTTTGGGGAAAAGGTGGAAGGGGTTTACAAAAAAAACATAAACTGTATCACGTCAAAACAACACATGTTAACAAGCTTTGCATTTAAAGGTACTGTATACTGTAACAAATCATCTATAGCTGAAGGTTTGAATCCCCCCCCCTTTTTTTCCCCCTTTTAACCCTTTACCCTCATCCGCGACCCACACACCCACCCCCATATATACATATATATAGTACTCACAACAACAAATTCAGTATCTTAACATTCGCAGTATTCGTTTGTATAGTGTGTATATTAGTGTTGTGTGAGTGTGTGTGTGTGTGTGTGTGATTTGATGTGTGTGTGTGTGTGAGAGAGTACTAGGTGAGTGTACATAAATCATTGGGAGCAACATGTTGTTCCAGCCTCTGTTTGATCTCATCACGTGACGCGATAACATACATTTAACGATCTTAGCAGACTTGTTATTATGCAAATCTTTTTTTTTCTTTTCTACGAATATCGGTCTGTATTCTGTTGTTGTTGTTTGTTATATATATATATATATATATATATATATATATATATAAAGAGACTTGTTCATTTTAAACACACTCACCCACTGTTTTAAAAGATGCACACACACACAAACACACACAGACACTCTCTCACACACACAAACACACACAGACACACTCTCACACACACAAACACACACAGAGTGAAGATGTCGCCCATTTCTAGTGTCAGAGTGCGCCCATTTCTAGTGTCAGAATGCGCCCATTTCTAAAGTCAGAGTGAAGATGTCGCCCATTTCTAGTGTCAGAGTGCGCCCATTTTTAGTGTCAGAGTGCGCCCATTTTTAGTGTCAGAGTGCGCCCATTTCTAGTGTCAGAGTGCGCCCATTTCTAGTGTCAGAGTGCGCCCATTTCTAGTGTCAGAGTGAAGATGTCGCCCATTTCCAGTGTCAGAGTGCGCCCATTTCTAGTGTCAGAGTGCGCCCATTTCTAAAGTCAGAGTGAAGATGTCGCCCATTTCTAGTGTCAGAGTGCGCCCATTTTTAGTGTCAGAGTGCGCCCATTTTTAGTGTCAGAGTGCACCCATTTCTAGTGTCAGAGTGCGCCCATTTCTAGTGTCAGAGTGAAGATGTCGCCCATTTCTAGTGTCAGAGTGCGCCCATTTCTAGTGTCAGAGTGCGCCCATTTCTAAAGTCAGAGTGAAGATGTCGCCCATTTCTAGTGTCAGAGTGCGCCCATTTTTAGTGTCAGAGTGCGCCCATTTTTAGTGTCAGAGTGCGCCCATTTCTAGTGTCAGAGTGCACCCATTTCTAGTGTCAGAGTGCGCCAATTTCTAGTGTGAGAGTGCGCCCATTTCTAGTGTCAGAGTGAAGATGTCGCCCATTTCTAGTGTCAGAGTGCCGCCCGGGGCGGACCGCCCCTCACTCATTACGCCACAGATATATTCTCACATCATATCAAAACTGCCTTACACACACACACACACATACACACAAACACAATTCTTAACACTCACATGCTCCAAACAAAGTTTTCCAGACTCCATTATAAGGCTGTTTCAATTTTGTATTTCCCTGTAGACCTTCCACCCCCCCCCCACCCCAACTACTCACTCGGCATCTTTTTGCAGTGCTTGTCTCTCAATCCAGCACTCACGCCACATTACAGTGTTAATGGCATTATGTCTGAATCTTGTCAAAATGACTTCCTTCTTCACGTCACAAGATGAAACAAAAAAATGCTAACAGTGCCACAGCCTGAAGTCTAGTGTCAGACATTTCGTTCATATTTCCGTTTTACTTGCCGGACTATTTTCATTAACATTTAATTTCTTTAGATTTGATCCAGTGACACTCATGATGCATTGTGTTGCTTGTCTGTTTAAAACAGTTGCATTTATTGGTTGTATCAAGTGAACTGTCCATGTTTAATTATCAAATAGTACGAAAATTGATGCCGAATCTGGCTAGAATCTGACCAAAATATAGAGTGACTGGACTTTAAAAAAAACATGGTGAGACTGACCCATGTATTATTCTGGGGAATATCGGCCAAAATATGGTTATAATCTGTCACTGAGTATGCTGCATATGGACACAAAATATTGTGGCACTGAACCAAAAATGTGGTGGGACTGGACCAAAATGTGGTGGGACTGGACCAGAATGTGGTGGGACTGGACCAGAATGTGGTGGGACTGGACCAGAATGTGGTGGGACTGGACCAAAATGTGCTGGGACTGGACCAAAATGTGGTGGGACTGGACCAGAATGTGGTGGGACTGGAGCAGAATGTGGTGGGACTGGACCAAAATGTGGTGGGACTGGACCAGAATGTGGTGGGACTGGACCAGAATGTGGTGGGACTGGACCAAAATGTGGTGGGACTGGACCAAAATGTGGTGGGACTGGACCAAAATGTGGTGGGACTGACCCAAGTCAATTGATAAACATCAACCGAAATGGGAGACAATATACCAAAATTCGTCAAATCTTAAAAAAGAATCGGGTAGAACTTGACAAAATATGGTGAGACTGCTCCATAATATGGTGATTTGGCCAATATTTAGTGGAACTGGACCAAAAAAAAAGTTGAGACCGACCCCAGTATGAATGTGGTTAAGATCAACCGTAATACGATGACAATACACCAAAATATTGTAGAACTTGACAAAAACATGTAGGAACTTGACTAAAATATGGTTCATTTGGACTAAAATATGGTGCATTTGGACTAAAATATGGGCGGAACTGGGCGAAAATATGGTGGAACTGGACTATGATAAGATATGCCTAATAGGACCCTTTAAAACTGAATGGATTTGACCAATTAAAAAAAAGAGTTAAGGTCCAAGCCAGTAACACCGGGACTGGAAGGGGGGATTAGAAGTCTGACTCCAGTTTTGTCTCCAGGGCCGTCTACATCAGTTAGCCCGGGGGTCTACAAAGTTGCTCTAGCAGGGTCCACGGCCTATCTAACCCAACCAATAGCTCTAGTGTTTAACTTGCCCCTCTCTACACGTTCAAAGTCCACTTCATTGTGTAGGTGTGTTTGATGCCTGCCTGTGGACATAGCCTGATAAAAGCCAATAATTAGTGTTTGTCTGTCAACAATCATCAATACTCACGTCTGTCAGACCTGGATTAACTGCTCAGACCAACTTGAATCTATGTCGCTCCGTGCTCACCTACAACCGGACGCTACAAACATTTCAAGCAGAGCCATTAAACATGGAGTTATTGATTGGGGTCGCAGCTTTTTTTTTTGGGCTTATTGTGTTACATTTTACTGTTGCATTGATTCTATACACAGACTTGTTGATAACCTCCGTGAAAATTTCAGTTTGATAATGAACGTTTTAATTGAATTTTGTTTCCATGAGTTGTTTTTTTTTGTTTTTGTTTTGGCTACACTGTGTACACTATATATAGTGGTATTAAACTGCGGTTGTAAGAGAGATTGTATTCAGTTAGTAGTTTTCAAAGCGTGGGTGTCGCGATCAATTGGTGTCCACAAAAGCGAGTCCACAAAAAAATGTTTATTACCTAATTAATATCGAGAGTATATCAACTTCTCTGATTTATTTCTCTTCTACCTCTATGTATGTATCAACATCTCAGTGAATTGTACGCCACTTATGAACGCACATATGGTTGTGACATTTTAGCGTATATTACTTCGCCACCCTCCTTATTATCGCTATAAAAGCAAATTCACTTAAATAGTACATATCTTATATATATATATATATATATATATATATATATATATATATATATATATATATATCAGACCATCCGGTCCGGCAATAAATCTTTTTCTATACAAGACGGGATCTAGCAGTTTAGGGTCCCGGGGATAAAGTCTTACTTAATGTACATGGCGACTGGCTGAAAGGCTTTCGGCCACTAAATTATCCTATACACACAAAGTTATTGACCCTTCTTACAAACTCAATACCCCTACACACAGACTGAACGACCCATACACACAGACTGAACGACCTCCTACACACAGACTGAACGACCCCTACACACAGACTGAACGACCCCCCTACACAAACAAAATCACATATTTCATGGTCATTTTTAGACCATTTTAGACCATTGTTCCTGTTTTGTCTATCTGTCTGTCTGTCTGTCTGTCTGTCCGTCATCACCCTAGATCTCAACAACCATAAGTCCTAGACCCATAATGTATATATCATTTAGTAGGTCTTGGCCTGCCATGTGTGCAGCAAAAGTCCATTTTGCGATCTGACCTCTGAGGGCCGAAAAAGGGGGCGTATTAGGTACCGTTTTTTACTATATAAGCTATATTAATAAAGGAGCGCCCTATATCTCAGCAACCATAAGTCCTAGACACATGATGTATATATCATTTTATAGGTCTTGGCCTGCCAAGTGTACATCAAAAGTCCATTTCGCGATCTGACCTCTCATGGCCGAATATAAGAGTTTATGTAGTACCGTTATTGCTTATATTTTAAATATAAATAATAAAAGCTAATCAAAGGGGCGTAATCATTATTTATTTTTGTAACAGTTATTCAACATGATTACTTCCCTCTCTATTTAGCAAAATCTATGGCTGTAACCCGGAAAAAAAATACGGATTTCGTCCGGCGTAACACGAAAATGCTCTAAAATGTCCTTTGTCCGAAACGGAAAATACTTAAATTGCTTGTTTAATCTAATGGGAGATCTCAAATTGTATTTTTTTCACCATAAACAAAATGCAGTGTATGTGTGTGTGTATGTGTATGTGTGTATGTGTGTGTATGTGTATGTGTATCTTTTTCATGAATTTTTTTTATCTAGTATAGTTGCTACATTCGTATTTTGTGAGAAATATGGAAAAAAGGGGAAAAAACTATTGTATTTTGTTTCTGTAATATTCTTTGTGACTTAAGACTCCACTTTGTTTAGGTTCAATTGTCTTCTTGGGACTTTCCTTGATACAGTGATGTTCGCCAGACACCAATTCTGTTTCATACATAACTTAGCTGCTGAAAGAAAGAAAAGAAAACAATCTAATTCCCCGATTGACTTTTTGTTTTTATGTTTAGGAATTGGAGATTAATTTTGTCTGCTTGGTGCCTGTAGCCCTTGAGACGGTGCTGGGCTTTTTGGATTAAAGTTGAAAGCTAGACAGTCTGGCACGTCGGGGATTACAATGGGAATTAATACACAGAAGACGGTTAGAGTATATCTATAAGCTCATTCCATGCACATTGTTAGAAATATCTTACCCTCACTAAGTAAGACATGTTGAACAGTCCACATGTGGGACTGGTATCCCATAGAGTCCATGCTAGGAGGAGATGTCATATTTTAATGTCATATTTTAATGTCATCTGACAGACAATAAGCCGAATGCAGTTTTTTTTTGATGCCGTCATGTAAGAAATAAATTCGCTTAAAACTTTCTAGGCCCCCTGGTGTAAACAGAGACTGTCTACGCCCCTAGTGTACACAGAGACTGTCTACGCCCCTAGTGTACACAGAGACTGTCTACGCCCCTAGTGTACACAGAGACTGTCTACGCCCCTTGTGTACACAGAGACTGTCTACGCCCCTAGTGTACACAGAGGCTGTCTACGCCCCTAGTGTACACAGAGACGGTCTACGCCCCTAGTGTACACAGAGACTGTCTACGCCCCTAGTGTACACAGAGACTGTCTACGCTCCTAGTGTACACAGAGACTGTCTACGCCCCTAGTGTACACAGAGACGATCTACGCCCCTAGTGTACACAGAGACTGTCTACGCCCCTAGTGTACACGGAGACTGTCTACGTCCCTAGTGTACACAGAGACTGTCTACGCCCCTAGTGTACACAGAGACTGTCTACGCCCCTAGTGTACACAGAGACTGTCTACGCCCCTAGTGTACACGGGGACTGTCTATGCCCCTAGTGTACACGGAGACTGTCTACGCCCCTAGTGTACACAGAGACTCTCTACGCCCCTAGTGTACACGGAGACTGTCTACGCCCCTAGTGTACACGGAGACTCTCTACGCCCCTAGTGTACACGGAGACTGTCTACGCCCCTAGTGTACACAGAGACTCTCTACGCCCCTAGTGTACTCAGAGACTGTCTACGCCCCTAGTGTACACAGAGACTGTCTACGTCCCTAGTGTACACGGAGACTGTCTACGCCCCCTGGTTTACACAGAGACTAGATGTGACTAGACATAATGGTGTTTTCTTATTTCTCTAAGGAATTATCTAACGCAACTTTATGATAGAATATTGCAACATTTTGTTTTCTCTCCCTGTGTGTGTGTGCGTGTGTGACAGGAGCAGGGTCAAGGTCAAGCCGTCATCACCGCCATGGCAGATCACGAAGAAGATCAGGAATTCTCCGAGAGCGCCAATCTAAATAAGTAGGTCTTAGTTCCTGAACTTGTAGAGACATGAAATAGACACACACACAAGTATATACAGACAACCCAAAAAGAGAATTTAATGAGATCTTAACATCTCATTCATTGTAAGGCTGACATCGTCTAGGTCAGTTTTGTTGTATTAACATGACATCACTTGCATCTTCCAGTGATAGAACCACTAAGTCTTTATTATGTTACTTTCATATCTCTAGCATGTCTTTCTGGACCGTCTCTGAGACATTGGCATCTATCATCACTAAACCAAGATGATTTATCGTTAGCTCATCAAATAAACCTAGATGATTTACCGTTTGCTCGTCACTAAATCAAGATGGTTTATCGATAGCTCATTACTAAACCTAGATGATTTATCGATAGCTCATCAATAAACCTAGATGATTTACCGTTTGCTCGTCACTAAATCAAGATGATTTATCGATAGCTCATTACTAAACCAAGATGATTTATCGATAGCTCATTACTAAACCTAGATGATTTATCGTTAGCTCATCACTAAACCAAGATGATTTATCGATTGCTCATTACTAAACCAAGATGATTTATCGATAGCTCATCAATAAACCTAGATGATTTATCGGTTGCTCGTCACTAAATCAAGATGGTTTATCGATAGCTCATTACTAAACCAAAATTATTTATCGTTAGCGCATCAATAAACCGAGATTATTTATCATCAGTTTATCACTAAATCTTTCTTATCTTCCCCTATTATCACCTCTAATTCATATAATGTTACCACACTTATGTGCAGGGGACATATGGTCGTGTGGCAAAGCACTCGACTGTTGACCTGAGGGTCCCTGGTTTGATCTCCGGTGAGGACCAATGGATGTTTGAAGTCTCCGCAATATCTCCCGTGGTGCCTCCATGGCCATTGAACCATCGGCTTTGGTTGGGATGAAAGAAGGACACCATAAAAACCGTCCCATTTGTGGTTTACAGGATCTAAGAGATTTTAGTCTCATCCTTCCGGGGACTTCACACACCACAAATATGTGAATAGATGGTCGAACAGAGTGTTTCGGGTTCGATATTCCGTGATGACCAATGGTTAAAGTTCCTCCCATGTCTCTCGTGGTGTCCTATCGGTTATGGTGGGGATGAAAGAATGGCGTTTCTGCAAAAAATTGTCCCATAATGTGGTCACTAGTGGTCACTAAATCATTAAGGTCCACAACATTAAACTATTATTGTTTTCTTTCACTGTTATCGGTATTACCTGTAACATTTCATTGTTATCAATATTAACCTGTAACATTTCACCGTTATCAATATTAACCTGTAACATTTCATTGTTATCAATAATAACCCGTAACATTTCATTGTTATCAATATTAACCTGTAACATATCATTTTTATCAATAATACCCAGTAACATTTCATTGTTATCAATATTAACCAGTAACATTTCATTGTTATTAATATTAACCTGTAACATTTCATTGTTATCAATATTATCCTGTAACATTTCATTGTTATCAATATTAACCTGTAACATTTCATTGTTATCAATATTAACCTGTAACATTTCATTGTTATCAATATTAACCTGTAACATTTCATTGTTATCAATAATACCCAGTAACATTTCATTGTTATCAATATTAACCTGTAACATATCATTTTTATCAATAATTAACCCGTATCGTTTCATATTTTTGTTTTCAATTTCTATTTACAAAGGAAGAAATATCACGATGGTGGTGGTTACCATGACGACGACACCCATGATGA
Source organism: Bulinus truncatus (assembly GCA_021962125.1). Classification (NCBI taxonomy): domain Eukaryota; kingdom Metazoa; phylum Mollusca; class Gastropoda; family Planorbidae; genus Bulinus; species Bulinus truncatus. The sequence continues at coordinate 1,775,267 of JAGDYQ010000082.1, read as the reverse complement.
CATTGGTGAGAAGTCGCCCCTGAACTCGGGCGCCTACTACGATCAAAACATCGCGTCGTCGTCGTGCAACGAGCCTCTCATCGGCGGGGGCGGCTACTCCTGGCCCCAGGTACCCGTCCAGTCGCCGTACCTCTCCATGGCGATGATGGTCTACAAGGACCCGGCCCTCACGTACGGGCCCTTCATGTCGGCACCTCTTTTGCCCTCAGAGACGTGCACAGCCGGGCCGCCCGTCGTCGTGGTGAGCGGTTCAGACATGGCCGTGAGTAGGGGCGAGCAACGCCCGCTGACCGCCGGCGGAAAACCGCTGCCCGCCCAGTTGAGCATCGACACCGCTATCCTCGAAACCACTTCAACCACACTCCATCAGTCTCAAGCAGCATCTGCATCCGGCTACCCTCAGATCGACGCCGCCGTATTGCCAGCTTCCGGTCAACAAGACTGCGTCCGGATTTTCCCGTCGGACTATCTTAACCAGTACCACCAGCGCAGCGGTGTGAACCCAAGCTCCGCCAGCGCGGGGATCAGCAGTCTGCCGAATTCCACGGCCTTTATGATGATCAGGACTTTAGAGCTACAGGAAACGATTTGATTCCAATGTGAAACTGTTAATAAAAGACAATGAATACTATTTTTTTTTTAAAAAAACGCCAGCTTCATGTTATCAGCTTATCTTTGTACGATACGCAGGCTCGCTTTGAGCTTCATTATGTTGCACCAAGCTGGTGTACGGTCCTTGATATTAATTATACAGACTGGACGGCTCAGCTTGCTATTAGCTCACCGTGAGCGCCTTGTGATGTTTTAATTTCTCATTCAGAAAGCATGAGTACTGATTACAGGCAATTGATGACCTAATTAACTCAACCCACTTGTAACTTTTATCAAGGGAACTTTACGATAACCCTAGACTATTACTATTGACAGAACATTTCATTGTAATTGTTTTGAACACTCAAGTATTTCAGTAGCTCTCTTTATCGGACTAACGTTTGGAAATTTTTCATTTGACAACATTTTTTTTTCTATGTTGATCTGATCCATTTTTTATTTACTAAAGTTGCTGTTTTTTTTTTAAATCTCAAAATGATGTACCATGTATTCACTCACCAACTGGTTGTGTGTATGTACCATGTATTCACCCATCAACTGGTTGTGTGTATGTACCATGTATTCACCCATCAACTGGTTGTGTGTATGTACCATGTATTCACTCATCAACTGGTTGTTTGTATGTACCATGTATTCACTCATCAACTGGTTGTGTGTATGTACCATGTATTCACCCATAAACTGGTTGTGTGTATGTATTATGTATTCACTCATCAACTGGTTGTGTGTATGTACCATGTATTCACCCATAAACTGGTTGTGTGTATGTACCATGTATTCACTCATCAACTGGTTGTGTGTATGTGTGATTTTATTAACAATTCTTCTTGGAATAACTCTGTTTACGTCTTTTAGATTAACTGCCCCTTTCTGACGTCGTTGTGAGTATTTATTACCTTTTTCCTGCGCAGTAATGTTTAAAAAATTAGTCAGCTAATATTCTGTATAATGATTAATCTAAAACGGCTCGAAGCTAGTAACGGCCAGAATATGAAACAAACATTTTAAGACTCCATCAACAACTTTTCTTAAAGTCTTTAACGTTTATGACAGGTGGGGGGTGTGGGGGTGGGGAGGGGGAATAATGCATTCTGTCCCCAGTGGGAGGCCGTTAAGTTTCCTAGGCGTCGTGGGCCATACAACGACGTCACTAGATCCAGGCCCATCCAGGTCTTACTGTCACACCCCCCCCCCTTTTTTTTAGCTGCCTGTCATTCATATCTAGAATCTGTGATTCCTGCCACCACCCCCCCCCAAACCGTGAAGTTTGAATTTTTCAAACTCCAAATCGATGAAACAGAATATAGTAAAAAGAAAAACACATGCCTAGCCACGTTTCAATTTGATTAATGTGTGTGTGTGTGTGTGTGTAGGGGGGTTATTGTTTAAAAACAGATATTAAAGTGATGATTTGAAAACATGACATCATGACATCACGTGTCATGGTCACATATAACAAACTAAGTAATAACAATGATGGCCGCCACACAGTGCAACAGTGATAATACTAATAGCCACCATTCACAGTACAGCAGTAATGACACTAATAGCCACCAGACACAGTGCAGCAGAAATGACACTAATAGCCACCAGACACAGTGCAGCAGAAATACCACTATTAGCCACCAGACACAGTGCAGCAGTAATGACACTAATAGCCACCAGACACAGTGCAGCAGTAATGCCACTAATAGCCACCATACACAGTGCAGCAGTAATGCCACTAATAGCCACCATACACAGTGCAGCAGTAATGACACTAATAGCCACCATACACAGTGCAGCAGTAATGACACTAATAGCCACCAGACACAGTGCAGCAGTAATGCCACTAATAGCCACCATACACAGTGCAGCAGTAATGACACTAATAGCCACCAAACACGGTACAAAAATAACGACACAGATGGCCAACAGAAACAGTAGAGTCACCCACAACATAACATGGCCCGTTCTATTCTTGTCCATTTCTAAAGGGAAATACTTTTGTTTAAAGTTATGACAGTCGTATCTTTGAAAATGTCAAAGTCGTTCATTTAGTTAAAGATTTCATTTTTTTTTTTGTTTAGCTTCTTTCAAGTTCTTTATTCTTCTAATTATTGATACTATAACTACTTTAAGTGTAACATGTTCGTAGTTAAAGGGAGTAAGGGACTTGAACAATACAAACTCTTTCAGGGACATTTCTTCCAGCCATTTTATTTTTGCCTAACCAATTTTTATAAAAAAAATGGCAATATTTTCTGCTCAAACTTTAAAAAAAAAAAACTTTTTGTAGAAATACAGTAGCCCAGTCTATTAACTTGAAAGTGATGTAGATAAATGTATTTGATATTTACTTAAAAAAACATGAACAGCTTAACCCGCAGAAACAATGAAGTGAGGGGAAACATGAACAGCTTAACCCGCAGAAACAATGAAATGAGGGGAAACATGAACAGCTAAAGTGGAAACAATGAAATGAGGGGAAACATGAACAACTAAAGCGGAAACAATGAAATAAGGGGAAACATGAAGAGCTAAAGCGGAAACAATGAAATGAGGGGAAACATGAACAGCTAAAGCGGAAACAATGAAATGAGGGGAAACATGAACAGCTAAAGTGGAAACAATGAAATGAGGGGAAACATGAACAGCTAAAGTGGAAACAATGAAATGAGGGGAAACATGAACAGCTAAAGTGGAAACAATGAAATGAGGGGAAACATGAACAGCTAAAGTGGAAACAATGAAATGAGGGGAAACATGAACAGCTAAAGTGGAAACAATGAAATGAGGGGAAACATGAACAGCTAAAGTGGAAACAATGAAATGAGGGGAAACATGAACAGCTAAAGCGGAAACAATGAAATGAGGGGAAACCAGGACCGTAAAAACAATAGGCAAGTTTAGTTTGTTTTGTTACTAGTGGTACTAAGTGTAATGGAAATAAAAAAGAAAGGGGGTATACAGTTGTTGAAAATTAGGGAAACACTGACGTAGACTAAATAATAAATAAGGTTTTAATAATAGAGTTAAAATCTAGCATCTATAAGGCTAATGTATCTTTTTTTTTTCATTTGAACTCATACGTGTAACTAAAGTACATTTGTTGTGGCTAACAGTTTGAGGACGGGGGAGGGGTGGGTGGGGTGGGGGGGTTCTCCTCAAATTGTTTCATTTGGAAACTCGTTAAACAATCATTTCCCCTTGTGTGCAACACCGTAATTCCTAGCCCCCCCCCCCTTCCCAATAAAGACGACACAGTTTAGGAGTTTAAAGTAATGTTAAATAATGAACCATTTCATTCAAAATGTTTCCTCCTTTCGCTGAGTTAAAAGAGTCGGCCAAGAGCCGCCCATCTTTTCTAGCCTACTTTCATCCAGCACCGTATCACCTCCTCTTAATCCGAATGTATCTCTGCACCTTTTTGTCTAGAGTCCGAATCCCTTTGTGTCTTCCACCTGAGAAATAGTTCGAATAGGACGAGTCCTGTATTTCTCGTCGTAGTGGTTGTTTGTTTTTTTTTTGTGTGTTACGCTTTAGTTTTGTTTTGTTTATAGAAACTCTTGTCATGATTTTCAGCAATTGTAGTTTTTGATCTACTTCATTAGTCCATACTAGTGTCCACATGAGTGTGTTAGGTTGAAAACATTACACGGGATGTCCACAATCTCTTTACAAGTCAAAGAATGTATCAAGAATGTAAATTTAATTTGCTTCTTTTTTTTCTTTTTACGTGTCCCTGAAAGGATTAGACGGCTTTTTGATGTGACCTTCTTTCACCCCCCTCCTCCCTTCCTCCCCCCCCCCAGCATGGCCGACAGTGAAAAGGTCGTGGAGGCTCAAGGGGGATTCAAGTATGTGTCCGGGACTCGGCGAGAGCCTAGCCCGTAACCCAACGCATGCAGGTCCTGCTGCAGCATGAAGATACGGCTTGCCACCAAAGAGCCACCCAGACACAAATCTCATGCTACATGGGCCCCGGCAAGTACTATTGTCTAAGGCCCACAAATATCTGTTAGTCTCTGGCTAGTGCCCTATGAAGCCTAAGGACGTCACTGATGATATTTAATGATGGATGTCGAAGACGTGAGTTCTAAAAATGAATGTTAAATTATGTCTACAGATTTCATTCTCTTCTAGGTCTACATATTTCGAGAAAGACATGTCTCTTCCATTGACTCGGAACAACATTGCACTGCAGGGACCCATTAACTCTGGACAATATTGCACTGCAGGGGCCCATTGACTCGGAACAACATTGCACTGCAGAGGCCCATTAACTCTGGACAATATTGCACTGCAGGGGCCCATTGACTCGGAACAACATTGCACTGCAGATACCCATTAACTCTGAACAACATTGCACTGCAGGGGCCCATTGACTCGGAACAACATTGCTGTACAGGGGCCCATTGACTTATACCGAATGGTAATTAACTGGCTTATCGTTAAAGAAAGACTATTTACCTATTTTTTGATACAAACGATTCTTCAGTCTTTATCTACTCCGTTCCATTCTTTGGGCTTGTTATGGCTTACTTTTTTTTTGTTTTCAAGCATAAACCACTCCCTTTGATTATAAAACTGTTTCATTCCATAGAATTTAAAAAGAAAATGTTATTAAATCCATAAACTCTCTATCACACCGCTTTGAAAAAACAAAAAAAACTTTCATTGATGCTGTTTATTATCAATTGTTATGGGGTTTTTTTTGACGTTCTGCGCGTGATGAATCCATTTTTTCCCTCCCCTTTATTTTAAAAATAGAAGCTTCATGTGAAAAATAATGGAAGAAATTATTTTATTGGGAGTATCTTTTTATTTTAACCACCAACTATTGAGTCACGATATGTTAGCGTGACACACTGGCGGCGGAGCAGGGGGGCAGGGGGGGCAGCGTCCCCCCTAAAACTTTAAAGGGGGGGGGGGGCGGCGCCCCCCCCTTGAATTTCCAGTCTGCCCCCCCAAAAATTTTAACTTTTTTAACTTTGTAATTCATTTTAGTTTATATGTATCATTTTCAGTTTCATAATTCATTTGATTTATTTCTTAAATTTAATATTTGAAAGAAATTATAATTAATTGACATTTTACAGTAATCACATTATTGAGAGTTGTTGTGGCATATTTTAAAATTAGTCGCAAAGACCCGGCTTTGCCCGGGTTTAAAATAATGTTTTCTGTTTATTTAAGAAGCGTAATTTGACGTTTAATTAAGATTTGAAATAAGACGCGTAAAAAAGGGTTTATTTGCATGCAAATTGCAATAAAAGGGTACATTTATCTTAAAGCAATGTGATACACAACATTTTTGGCAGTTCCTCTCTCTCTCTCCATGCCCGTAGCCAGGAATATGGGATTGGGGGGGGGGGGGGGGCGAAGACATTTTCGGGGGGGGGCGAAGAAATTTTTTTCGGGAGCGGGGGTGCCGAAGAAATGATCGGGACGGATCTAGAAAAAAAATATTTTGATAATTTGATGATGTATTACCTAATTTTGCGATAACGGGGGAGGGGGCATGCCCCCCCGGCCCCTCCTCCTAAATCCGCCCCTGGTGGGGTAGAAGAAATGTTCGGGGGGGGGGCGAAAATGGAGGCGCGAAGCGCCGAAAGCTTGCGAACTGAGAGGAGGGGTTTGGGGAGGGGATCTCAGTGAGTCCCCTCCCCAAGAAATTTTTTGCAGTTCCATATCTGGAATGGTGCATTTTAGTACCGATTGTTTAGCTATTAATTAGAAATATATAATTTTAACTACGTTTCAATAATGCATGGCATGTTGCAGTTTTGTTAAAAATAATTTAAATAGTAAAGAGTTTTAATGATAAAAATTTATTGAGGCTGAGAAATTTCTGATTCCTGTTATAAATATATTGACCAATAGTTATGCTACACAATTGTTACATAATAGATACCTGATTTATATTATTATACTGTTTGTTTAACGTACACCACGGGAAGAACGACAAAGATGCATGTATAAAGCTTAGCTATTTGTGTGATATTTCTTATAAAATACTGAAAACAAAGAACAGATCTATCAACAACAATAGTCGCAATTATTCAATTTAAAATAAAATTAATTCTGCTAAAAAGTAAATTTGCAAATTAAATAGCATCACTCAGAAATCCCGGAGTTTGTACTTTATTATTTTATTATACATATGTATAAAATTAAAGTCAGAAGCCAATGTTATTTTATTAACTTATTTAAGTTGCTAGTTGTCCTCAGAAGATATCAATATATAAAACTATTACAAGGTTGCGAACAGGCCCGTCGAAATTTCGGGCCCCTGGGGCTGATATTAATATTTTAAAAAGTTTATTGGCCAGCTCAGTCCGGGTCCCTAAAATTCGCCGGGTCCCTAAAACTCGCCGGGCCCCTGGGCATTGGCCCCCCTTCCCCCCCACTCGTCGGCACTGATTGCGAACTTATATTATTATACATTTCAAATTTGCAAACTTCATGGTTTAGCCAGACCCGTAGTCAAGGAGGACACTGGGGGGCCGTGCCCCCCGCTAGGTGTAGAATGCCCCCCCCCCACTTAAAAAAGAAGAAAAAGAGAAAAAAATAAAGAAAAAGTAAAGGTGCCCAGTTGCTGGGTATTGGTGCCTCCCTGCTTACTTTGACCTGGCTACAGGCCTGGGTTTAGCACTGAATTTACCTAAAAATGCTTCAGCATTCAGATTGTCTGTTAAATCTTTTTCAAATGCAAGCAGGAAAAGATTGCTTAGACGCTTTTGTAACATTGATCTGCGATATGGGGTGAGCATTCGTGTTAGTGCTGTTGAAGCACCAAATGCCAATGCTGCCCAAAATACCCAGAAGTGAACTTCAAAAAGATTCAATCTTTTATGCCCAAAAATTATATAAGCTATATATGTAAGTATATATAAATAGCCTGAATGATTGCCAAAATATAAACTTTTAATTTTTTATTGTTATTGATTTATTAAACAAAATGATTGATGTTTTATAGCCGTTATTATTAAAATTTTGTCAAAAAACTCAAATCATGCACGGGGGGGGGGCTCAGGTCATGCACGGGGGAGGGGTGCTCAGCCGCCCTAGCCCCCCTCTGGCTACGGGCCTGTCTCTCTCCCTCCTCTCTCTCCCTCTTTCCCTCCCTCCCTTCCCCTCTCTCCCTCCCTCCCTCCTTCCCTCCCTCTCTCCCTCTCTCTCTCTTTTAGGCATGACTGTATCAAAAGATGACAATTCCTATGGATGAAGGAATGGAATGTAATAATGTAGTAAGTAATGTGATATTTCGTTCCCCGTACCGATCATATTTATAGTAAGTTAGCTATGTGGGAGAGAAGCTCGTAAAACCTGAAATCGGGGTAAAAGTTTGCCAATTTTCATGTCTTTGATATCCAAAATAATTAATTACAATTAAAGTACCCATTGAGAAAGAACGAAACCTGTTTAAGAACATTCCCCATGTAATTTTGTGTACGTGTACCCAGTGGCGCAACCAGCATAAAATGCTGGGGGGGGGGGCCTCACATATTGAAAAAAGACAGTTTGACAGTCTTTTTTGTAACTTTATAACGTAAATTATGAATTGATGATTTGGCCTGGGGGGGTGGCTTATAAGTATAGAGAAGTACTGCCATCTACCGAATGACGGCAAATGTAATTTTTAAAGAACATACGATTATTTATTATCTTTTCATAAATTACTTTTTGTTTATTTTGTTTCCCGTTTTCGGTTTCAGTTTCATGTTCATCATCATTCATGATAATTATCAGTAATTTTCTGCTCTAATTTCACTATTAAATTTGTAAACAAACTGACATTACGAATCAGTTGACAACAGAAGTGCTCAATGTTCATTTTTATTTTTTTAATATATTATTTTTTAATAATATCGATTAAATACTTGCTACAGAATTACTATATTCTATTATAGAATTAAGGGGGTAAAATATGTCTTTCGGTCATATTATGTCTTGCCCCTCCTTAAATTTTCAAAGGGGGGCGGCGCCCCCCCCCCTTGAATTTTGGCTTGCCCCCCCCTTAAAATATTTCGTTCCGCCGCCGGTGGCGTGACATATGTCATGATAATGAAACATGTTAACGAAAGGATGTTAACATTTTAATCTGACAGGTTTCTTAAGGTTATTTCTAAAAAACAAAAGCTAGAAGAAAAAAAAAAGGGAACAATTGAAATAAAATACACACACATTTTCAGTAACTCCTTCGGTTTTTCACTCCAGTTATGTCCCCTCGACCAGAAAGCCTTTTTTTTTGTTTTCTGTCTAAACGTGGTGAATAGAACCAGAAATGAAAGCAAATGTCTGTCTGGCTTCTATCAATAGGAAGATTCAAAGTCTAGAGAACAGCGGGTATCTAAAGAAACCGATGGGGATGGTTGAAAGGGTCTGCCTTGTGGAAAGATTGTGTTTCTCATTATTTTATTTGACAGCCATAACGCTGACCGATAGCTGGGAACAAAAAGGTTGTTACGGCAAAAGTTCAATAGCCAATGTCGCCATCTTTATTATGGTCGATTAGGGACACATTGTAGCAACTGGGATGTATGTGAAATGACCGCGTAAGTTTAAAAGATGAAAAACAAACGGCATTTGTGTACTACTGTTCTAGTCATTAGTACGACTTTTTCCAAACATGTGTGTGAGATATCGTGCATTAAGCATGTAATTTGTGTTCTATGATCTTGCCGCTTACATTGTTTTATTAAACGAATAAACGAAGTGGCTACGCTTACGTCAAGCGCCTTCTATTATTATATCTATTGACGTAAGCCGGAAAAAAAAATACGAATTACGTCTTGATGTTACCGCTGCCACTGCGTAAACAAAAAGGGTTAGGGATAGGGTTAGGGTTAGGGATAAGGTTAGGGTTAGGGACAGTGTTAGGGTGTGGAGAAATATCTATTGACGTAAGCCGGAAAAAAAAATACGAATTACGTCTTGACGTAAGCGTAGCCTGTCCGTTTAATAAATTTGGAAAACGGATTTACTTTGAAAAAAATTGAAGTACGCTGATGGGAATTTAGTTTAGTTTACAAATTTACCTCAAATGTTTGCTGTTTTTTTTTCCTTGGGTATCCACGACATCTCAGATTCATAACTAGATATTATCAAACATTTTATCATAATACTAGAGAGCTTCCATCAACTAAACTTGGGCACATGTGACTACAGACACGCCAGTTGCTGTCATTTTATAGTTAGATATTCCCTAAGGGCAGATGTGTTCAAATTGTAATCTTTTTTTGCTGGCCCTGACATGTAATAAAACAAAATTTAAGATTGTAATTATTCTTATTAAAAAGTGATAGCATTTATTAAATCATCAAAAAAATATCAGCAGGGCAGTATTGTGGTTTCGTTTATTTGCTTTCATTTTATTTTTATACTTCATTACTTAGTGTTTTTTGAATACCATAAAGTTGTATGTAATAATTACGTACAGCTTTATGTGGGGATGTACCAATGTGATAATTTGATAATAAAAATCTTTTAATTGATGTCCAAGTTTGTTTTTTGTTATAGTTATATTATTGTGTTTCTTACTGGTAATATAAAAAAATAACCAATACATAGACTCAATAAGTAATCAATAACTTTACGTTATCACGTGTAAATGTTTTTAAACATTTGAATTAATACTAAACGGTCGCAGTCAGGACATTCCGCGACCCTGACAAACTTGAAAATAAAAGGTCACAGCCTCGTTGCAATAATACATAATGACCCATTTCAAGTGGCGACCATTGACAGTTGACCCCAATAGCGGCGGCCTGGAATAAAACAATAATATTCCATCAATATACCAGTTTAAAGAAATCAATTTGCTTCAGTTAAATATTTTTCAGTTCTGAAATCTCCCACATACACACACACACTCTCCCACACATACAGAACAGTCTGAAATGCTATAATCAGTGATTAAGTTGTTTTTTTATATCTTATCCAATGTAATAATCATTTTAATCATCTTAAAAAAAAAACATCGAAACCATTACTGGCCAATCTTTGATTCCTACACATAAGCTGAAGAGGTATACATGTTACACTGAAGACGTATATATGCTAAACTCATGACGTATATATGTTAAACTGAAGACGTATATATGTTAAAGCAAAGAAGGGGAAAAAATCATTTGAAATCGAATGAATGATAAATTGGTTTCTATTATGACCCAACCCCTCCCTTCCCCCCCCCCTCTCACCACCACCTTAGTCATGAAACAATACATTTACTCAGACATTTACAGAGTTCAATAAATACAGTATATCAAGGGGTCCCCAAAGTGTGGATATAAACCCAACAGTGGATAGCAATTTATTTTGACATGGGGGACAAAAAAAATATGCCATATCTCTTTGACCTTACAATAAATAGTATTACAAAAGACGCGAATCATGCTATGAATGAATACATAGAAAACAGTGGGTTTTTTTTTTCTCAAATATACCGAAGTATATTTAAGTGCACATTTAATTGCATAGCTCTACCGTGCATAGCCTATATGTGGTAACGGATGGTCGTGAGGGTCCCTGGTTCGATCTCCTGTGAGGACTACTATATTTTCAGGTCATGGTTAAAGCGCCCACTATATCTCCCGCGGTGTGCCTCCACGGCCGTTACACTATCGGCTCTGGTGGGGATGAAAGAAGGGCACCATAAAAAAAAAACCGTCCCATGAGTGGTTTATTTTGGATTTAAGAGATTTCATCTCTTCCTAACAGGGACTTCACACACACACACGTGACACCATGCAGAGGCGCAACTAGACCATACTAGTTGCGCCACTGACAACATACATGTCGTAGTTATTATTCTGAAAAAAAAAACAATTCTTCAATAACAACAACAATCAATTAAGCTCTGATTTCTCGTTTTATTTTGTCTCGTTTTTTATTTTTGTTTACAAGTGGGTTGTGACTAGCAAAAAAAAGTTTTCACAATCTCCATCTTTATATGGTTTCCTTTAAGCTCTTTTATTTTATTTTTTTTTATTTTCTTTATAGTTCGATCGTGTCAGGCTGACCTTTCTTTCCCATCACTCCACCAGAAGACCTCTATCTGTTCATGTAGCATCGAGAAGTTGACTCAGTTGAGTGCAGCACTACCTTTAGACTACCCTGTTACACTCAGGATTCTTTTATACAGGGTGGAGTGAAACGAATGCACCATTTCTGACCGAATCTGTTAGGTTCATTAATTTACATCATATATATTTTTTTTTAATTCAACAAAAAGACTGTCAGTAAAAAAAAAAAGTACATAAACTTGTAGACAAACAGACAGACATCTAGATAGATGGAATGACAGACAGATTGACAGAGAGACATACTGACTGCTTAAAGGAGAAATAGATATATATATTTATAGATAGATATATAGATAGACAGACAGACAGAGAGACAGACAGACAGATAGGTAGATAGATAGATAGATAGATAGATAGATAGATAGATAGATAGATAGATAGATAGATAGATAGATAGATAGATAGATAGATAGATAGATAGATAGATAGATAGATAGATAGATAGATAGATAGATAGATAGATAGATAAACGCTTGTTATACAAGGCTATTGCACAAAATGTTTCCGTTTAAAAATATCCTAATGAAGCAGCCAATCAAATCCCTGCCATCTTTCACAGTGAATCTATCGCTACATCAACAGACCCCCGGGTAAACCAAAATATTCTTGGAAACAATTTTTGCTGGGGAATGTTCATAAATATGTTCTTATTTTCCTCCAGGCCACATCACGTGTGTTTCATAATGGAAATTTTCTGACTAAATATAAAAAGACCTATTAATCTCTAATAAATTGTTTATTATGACCCCCAGCGGAAGGAAGAGGGAGGGGGCAAGAATAACAATTCACTTTCACTCATTATAGTAAAAAAAAAGGGAGACAATAACTCAGTAATTTAAAGGGAAATAATTGCACTCTGATCTAGAAAAAAAAAATATGAGTCTTTTAATCATCTAACAAAAGTCTTTCTTGATTTCCTGCAAACTTATAAAGAGTAACTTGTAAAACGCTCAGTGAGTTGAATGTCATGTGTCCGTGTTACAGTAATTCTCTAAGTTGAATGTCAAGTGTCCGTGTTACAGTAATTCTCTAAGTTGAATGTCATGTGTCCGTGTTACAGTAATTCTCTAAGTTGAATGTCACATGTTGTGTTACGGTAATTCTATAAGTTGAATGTCATGTGTTGTGTTATAGTGATTCTCTGAGTTGAATGTCATGTTTCAATTTTACAGTTAGCTTCTTCTAAATGCTGCACTAAAAAAGATCTACAAAATAAAAATATTTCAACATTATGTAGTCAATGGCTGTAATAAAAAATGTGTTTATTTCCACTGTTCATAACGTCTGCTGGTTGATTGTTTGGTTATATCAATAGAGTGAGCTAATAGGTATAGATCTCATAGTTGAGTAATTATCCAGTAGATTGTATTGCCTTGCAGCAGTTCAAGCAGTCTACTGTCAAAAGCTGTAAAATAGTCTTGGAACCATCAAATTTCACTGTTATTTTTGTTTTATCAAATATCCATAAATGTGGTACATTATTGATTTTTTTTTGTCACCATTTATTTTAAGCTGAATATTGAAGCATGTATTAAATGTATTTTATTTCTACTTTTTTTAAACATGGCAAATGTTTATTCCTAAATTAAGGGTTGAATTACAGGTGTTACAGATTGTTGCAAAGGGGCCATCCATAAAAGACGTCCACACAAAGGGGGGGAAGGGGGGTTCAGCAAAAAGTGGACTAAAGTGGACATGGGGGGGGAGGGGGTTGAGGACAGAGTGGATGTCCACAATGTAGTGTTTTTGCATAAATTTACTGCAAAAAATTCCAGTTTAATGACAAAAGAGTTATAGAAATCGGAAGCCATTTTATTATTTAAAAGTTGTCAGAAGTATGCCGACAGATACATGTTGTTAAAACGAAACAGACAAAATGGCGACTGTAGTGTTGGCACAAAAGGTTTTTTTTTTTCTCATGTAAATATTTTTAATTTCAAATTTTATTTTTTTTATTGTTCATTTTTATTTTAACTAATTTTATTATCGCTCTTTACAATAAAAAAAAAATTGGCAGTATTGATGGGCAGTCAGTGCACATTCTTTCTTAGCCAGGACGACAAGGCTAGAGTTCCATTGGGCCTTTCAGCTGCATCAAAACAGGCACCACTTCTAATGCATCTGGAATATCGTATCCATTTGCCTGACCATGATTGGGTTTTGGCAGATAGGCATAAACTAATACCTTCAGTTTATGCTGCATGTATTATCAAGGATGGCAGTGTGACCTATTCTGGACCAACATCTATATCAATAAGGAATGGTAAACATGACTCCAGTACTGCTGCCTCACATGTTGCGGATTTTGATGTACTTGTCTCTCAGGATATTTTCAAGAATGTGGCATGTACAAATGGTGGATTAGTAAAGCCTATAGTTATTATTACTGTTGACGGAGGCCCAGACGAGAACCCACGTTATCCAAAAACATTGAACGCTGCATATAAATTGTTTACCAAGCACAATCTTGATGCTTTTTTTATAGCCTGTCATGCCCCGGGTCACAGTGCCTACAAAGCGGTAGAACGACGAATGGCCCCATTGTCTCATGACCTGTCAGGCCTCATTCTTCCTCATGATCATTTCGGGTCCTATTTGGATGCAAATGGTAAAACTATAGACCAAAACCTGGAAAAAGCAAACTTTAAAAAGGCTGGAGAAATACTCGCTGAAGTTTGGAGTCAGGCTGTCATTGATGGCTATGATGTGCATGCACAGTATGTTGAACCAAGCAGCACAAGCACATTTCTTCCATCTCCCTCTGTGAATTGGTGTTGGAATCATGTCCAACAGTCTCAATATTTTCTGCAGATCATCAAATGTAATGATGTAACATGCTGTGGAGCAAGACGAACCAACTATAATGAACTATTTCCCAAACGTTTCATTCCAGCTCTTGTACCTTTTGTTAGTCATGAAGCAGGCGTCATGGCTGCAGCTATCGGGAGTAGTGGTACTTATGGATCACTGTTTCAGAGGCTTGCACTGATTGGTCTGGAGCCCGATCACAGTTACAGTAGCATGCCTTTTGATCTCTATTGTCCATCAGTGGCTGGAAAAATTCCCAAGCGAATATGTTTCTGCGGCAAATACTTCCCATCACAGGTGGCAATGAAAAAACATAAGGTCGTCCATTACAATATTCCTGTTTGTGAACATGATGAGGCAGAAGTATCAGACAAGGAGATTGAACCAGAAATTGAAAATTCACCAACAGATGTAGTCATCATACCAAATATGTTTGAATGGCTGCAATCGGAATTTCAATCCCGCTGAATAATTATGGTTTAATGCTTTGCATTTTTTAATTATAATTCAATAAAATGTTTTTAAACAGTATTTTTTTTTCATATTTAGAATTTTGAATTTCTGAAAAAAAAATGTTTGTAAATATGTACTCTTTAAATTGTTTACATTCTCCCAATTTAAAAATTCGAAATATTCATTAATTCATGTTCGGTAAATTTTATGGTTTGGACGTCCACAACTGGGGGGGGGGGGGGGTCCAGTCAAAAGTGGACAAGGGGGGAGGGGGGGGGGGTAAAAAAATAGCACAAAATTGGTGGACGTCTTTTATGGATGCCCCAAATGAAGTTAAATAGAACAGT
>JAGDYQ010000082.1:1744153-1759478 GCA_021962125.1 Bulinus truncatus | reverse complement strand
CTTGGCGATAGATATTAAGATGATTTGTTTTAAGATGTAATCGTATGGGAGCTTTCTCTAAATAGGACTACAGAAATGTACACTTTACTACAGAAATGTACACTTTACTACAGAAATGTACACTTTACTACAGAAATGTACCATTTATTAAACCAAATATAACTTTTATGAAGCTTTAAAAAAATAAATGATCTGTTGAATACTTTTTTTTAAAAAGATAACTTCAAAGTTATGAAAGAATTTGTTTAAACTATTTTTAAAACACAAAGAATCCATTTACAAATCTCTCGGAAATACATGTATTCATATTCGCTGGAATTCGCTTCTCATATTAGGTCAAGTCTAAATTTGTAGATATTTGTGTGAGCTTACCAAATGAACTGAAATTAGATTTTTTTTTTCTGCTTAGGGAAGCATGCATCAGATATTCTGCGAATTGAACATCTCATGGAATTGAGTACAATAGACTATTGATATTTCCTACACTAAGAAATGGACTAATGATCCAGCACTGTGGATCGATATATAGTTATCAATTTTTGTAACGGACTTAATGAGCTGATCAGTAACTGGTTGGTGCAGGCATCTTCTTGTCTGTCTGTCAGCATGCCTGCCAGCCTGCCTGTCTGTCTGTCTGTCTGTCTGCCTGTGTGTCTATCTATCTATCTATCTATCTATCTATCTATCTATCTATCTATCTATCTATCTATCTATCTATCTATCTATCTATCTATCTATCTATCTATCTATCTATCTATCTATCTATCTATCTATCTATCTATCTATCTATCTATCTATCTATCTATTAATCTATCTATCTATCTATCTATCTATCTATCTATCTATCTATCTATCTATCTATCTATCTATCTATCTATCTATCTGTCTGTCTGTCTATCCATCTATCTATATATCTGTCTGTCTATCCGTCCGCCAGTCCGTCCGTCTGTCTGTCTATCTGTCTGTTTGTCCATCCGCCAGTCCGTCCGTCTGTCTGTCTATCTGTCTGTCTATTTTCTGTATGTCTTTCGGTTAGTTAGTCAATCTGTTTCTCTATCTATGACTTTGTGTCAATCAATATTTCTATCAGTCTGCCTATCTGAGCTTCAGCCTGTCTCTTGTCCGTTAGTCTAACTGTTCTATATCTATCTCTCAGAGCAAGTAATGGGTCACTGAGCTTGACCCATGACCCATATGACCCATCAAGTTCTTGACCCAGACCCCTCATGACCCATGACCCATTAAATGTTGTTATTTTCAAGACGGCGGCCGTCGCCATAGAAACCATTTTGAAATAAAAAGAAATCGCGCGACGACGGGTTTTTTAATCCATTACCGGTCGTCTTGCACTGGTGTCACACCATGGTATCACGTGACCGTGGCAGCCAATTGTGAACAGTGAGTTGCTCGTCCTGTCCAGTCGGAGGCAGGATATGGGGTCTAGAGTTCATATCAACCACTTATTATGTTTTACGCTTATAATAATATGACGTTTTTACCCAGCGATAAGTAATTCACCATTATTTCGTCTGTTAGTAAAATAAAAAAAATCGGATTCCAGCTTTAAGGAACTGAAATAAATAAAAGTTACATTGTTAGAAATGCATTCAAATGTATAAACATTTATAACAAGCCAAAGTAGCTGCAATGTATAAACATTTATAGCAAGCCAAATTAGCTGCAATGTATAAACATTTATAGCAAGCCAAAGTAGCTGCAATGTATAAACATTTATAACAAGCCAAAGTAGCTGCAATGTATATGTTACGATCAATGTCTGCTAGGCGGCCAACTGAAGACATTGGTCAGCTAATCGGCATTGGCCCGTAACGTATCTACTTTCAAGGAGGCCCGTAACGTATCTACTTTCAAGGAGGCCCGTAACGTATCTACAAGGAGGCAATTTTTCCCTATTACCAGGTGCTTTTTTTTTCTTAGTTAATGTATATGTACAGAGGCGGAGAGAAGGGGGAGGGGAAGCGTGGACTTACGGGACTATGAGAGGAGAAAAACTTTTCATACGGGGGGGGGGGGTTCCCTCAGTCACCCAGACTGTCAGTGCCGCCACTGTAAATGTACTTACTGTACATCTGGTAGGTAGATGATTAGTTAAACTTAGTTCAATGATTGAGGTTAAAAAAAAAAAACAGATGATAGAAACATGAATTTTTTTCCAAAATAAAATGCATAAACATTTTTGTATTGATGTTTAGCTGAAATATTTCTGTAAAAAAAGAATAATTTTAAAAGCTGTTAAAAAATGTAAAAAATGTTACAACTTTTTTTTTTATCATTTTAAAGATCCACTGTGTGCTTACGCAATCTTGTTCCCTCGGCTCATGATCAATCACGTGATCTAATGTCGTCTGAAACCATATTTGTCTTGCTTTCTGCGACATGCAAAATTAAAGGGAAAGCAGCAGACGACACGATCTGAAGTTTTAATTTCACATGATCTGGAGAGCAGAGTCACGTGATCAATAGTTAACAACTGTTTGTTTCATTTTAAATGTTACACTTTTTTATTCCTTCATATATTTTTCATTTGTTTATAAACTCGTGTGATTTTTATCTCAAAATTTTTGTTTTGGGAGAATCGATCAATATTTTAGAATTGAATTGAAAAGTGAATAGCTACATGTTTGCTACTGTATACTTTAGACCAGCGATCAGTGAACCGATAATGCTTTGCGATAAAAAAAATTCTATTCTACATAAGACAAAAGTAATCAAGTGTCTTTAGCGATAGCAAATATTGAATTTAAGTTATAATGGGCGAATATTGCATTTAAAGATAACACATCAAATTTAATCAAACAGAAATATTTACGAATTATATAGGAATAAAAATGATAAATTTAGTGGTCCGCTGGAATGGAACTTATAAACTTAGTGGTCACTGGAATGGAATTTATAAAGTGGTCCGATGGAAATGAAACTTATAAAATTTAGTGGTCCGCTGAAATTAAACTTGTAAATTTAGTGGTACCGCGGAATTAAAGCTCGCGAAATTTAATGTTTCGTAAGATCGGAAAGTTTGCCTACTAAATAATACAAATATAATGTAATGTAATATAGGCGTAAACATTTCTCACGTTATCATGTTTGGCCAACATGAATAACAAACAACACAGGGCTGGCATGATCATCTTGATTACCAACAATGCAGAGGCGGCCTTATCAGTTATGTTATTAGCGGGACCCTGGAGCCGTCACTGCAGGCTGCATATTGTAACACTAACTCTCGCGAGGATCTCATTAGGCGCGGGGGCGGGGGCGTGGGGTGGGGGGGCGGGGCTAAGGCAGTTGACCTAGTGGGCATCATCGAAGGCTGCCTCTGCCCCACGTGCTTCTTGATATGTTGATTCTTTAAACAAATGGTCGTTGTTCGGGCACAGGCGTAGTGTAACCTATGCCATCAGTTGCGGGCCCCCGTGGTGGGTCCCTCTGATCTGCTCACCATAAGGCCGACAATGTAGCGTGTCGTGTGGAACGTTTTCAATGATAACCTCTCCGTGTCCCCGGTCAATAAAGACATGTTCCTCAACCACCCCCGCTAGACTTTGAATTTTAATAACAGGATGAAAAAATGGCTCCAGTAACTGAGTCTTAAATCTTGGGAATTCAAGCAAACAGTCGTATACTATACTATACTATATATACCGTACTGTACTTACTGTACTGTACTCCACTCATACCCATACTATACTATAATGCATTGCAGGCCCACCGACAGAAATTTCGGGCCCCTGGGCAGGGCTGTCACGGGCCGCCCGTGCTGATAATAATATTTTCAAAAGTTGATTGGCCAGCTCTGTCCGGGCCTCTAAAACTCGCCGGGCCCCTGGGCATTTGCCCCCTGCCCCCCTCTCGGCGGCACTGCTGTATTGTACTGTACTTACTGTACTCATAGTGTACTGCAATGTACTAATACTACACTCATACTATCCTATACTGTACTGTGGTGTATTATACTATACTGTAGTATACTATACTATGCTGCACTGACACCTCGTACATGCTAAACGAATCAGTAGGGCTGATTTTTCATTTTGGAAAAATGTTTAAGTTAAAAACAAAGAAGTGAAAATTATCATTTGTCCTTTGACAGAAGTCTAACAATTATAATTTAGTTTTGCGAAAGAGAATATTTATTTACGGACAAAAAGGTTCTACGTTAATGTAAACTCAACTCACTTAAACTAAATTAACCGTTTCAGTGTTTCATTTGCCACAGAACTGAAAACCTTAAAAATGTCAACAACAACAAGAAAAATATATATATATACACCAGATACATGCCAGTATTGGTACCAATAGAACGTCCAAATATATCATTTATGTTTAATGGAAGAATATTGAAATAAATTACTCGGAGATATAATTTTACGGAATATAATTCAGCATCCAGTTGCCAGTTTTCATTACATGTCAAATTTTGGTCTCAATAATTCTTCATGTTTATTACGGTAAACATTTGTTAAAAGGTTGTTGAAGGGAATTCAATGAAATAATCAGTTTTTAAAATACAATCTGAAATGGTTCCAATTATTAGTTTCAACCGATATAAGAAATGGGTGGGGTGAGGAATTGAAACGTAAAACTATAAAAGTTGCATAAACATAATTAGCTTGATTTATTTTCCTTCACTCTAAACAAAGATCAATCAATGAAATTACACATATATCTTTATTTTATTCCATTTATTATTCGATCATTTATAAACATGTATTTCACAATATACAGTAAGAAAAAAAAACACTACAAAAGTAACAAAAATCAACAATTCAACGAGTTTCACTTACAACATTTTTTATCATCCCGTATTTCTCATTATCCCACCCTCAAAAGTTCTGTTATAATTAGGTTAAAGGTTAGTGAGTTTGGGGGTCACACAAGGCAGATAAGCAAGGAACGAGTAATTCACATTAAATTTGTAATTACCTCCCTGCATTTCACAATGTTTACGTCTCTTGGAACAAAGATATCACATAAGGATGAAATAAGAGCTAAAGTTATTGTAGTTTATTTAACAAAATCCTGATACAAACAGTAAACAAAATCCTGCCTACTGATACAAACAGTAAACAAAATCCTGCCTACTGATAGAAACAGTAAACAAAATCCTACCTACTGATACAAACAGTAAACAAAATCCTGCCTACTGATAGAAACAGTAAACAAAATCCTGCCTACTAATGCAAACAGTAATGAGCTGAATTTTTATAAACCCTGCACGTACTCAATAAAACTTCCTTAGATCATGAAAAATACACATACAAGACAACTAAAGTTAATGCATCAATACAAATGTATGTTGACCTAAATAGCTCACAGAATGTTTACAGTCATATAAACATTATAACGTTTTGTTAAACTAGCTATAATAAAATTGTAAATTGTAGTATTATTGTGTGCTAGACATTTTAAGAAATGAAACTAAAAAGGGACAATTTATTTGGGAAAACTGACGGGTGATTGTCAAGTGTGAAGGGTCAAAATCAGTAGTAATTGGTATGAGAAGTATTGGTATAAGAAGTATGTACATTATGTCAGATGTAAATGATGTCAAATTAAATGATGTCAGATATAAACGATGTCAGACATGAATGATTTCAGGAGTGAATGATGTCAGAAGTAAATTATCTCAGCAGTAAGTGTTGTCAGATGTAAATGATATCAGATGTAAATGACATCAGATGTAAATGACATCGGATGTAAATGACATCAGATTAAATGACGTTAGATGTAAATGACATCAGATTATATGACGTCAGATTTAAATGATGTCAGAAGTAAATGATGTCAGATGTAAATGACGTCAGATGTAAATGCTGTCAGATGTAAATGACATCAGATGTAAATGATGTCAGATGTAAATAATGTCAGATGTAAATGATGTCAGATGTAAATGATGTCAGGCGTAAATGGTGTCAAATGTAAATGACATCACGTGTAAATGACATCAAATTAAATGATGTCAGATGTAAATGACATCAGATGTAAATGATGTCAGGTGTAAATGACGTCAGATGTAAATGACATCAGATGTAAATGACATCAGATGTACATGATGTCAGATGCAAATTATGTCAGATGTAAATGACATCAGATGTAAATGATGTCAGATGTAAATGTTGTCAGATGTAAATGTTGTCAGATGTTAATTGTGTAAGATAAAAAGAGTGTCAAGAGTGAATGGTGTGTAGTACATGGGGTCAGTTCGATTGGTATGAGATCTCAAGGGACTAATATCATCTTCAATTATACATCATGAAATAAAACACGTCACTTTTATAACTTATTAGGGATATTGTATTATTTACTCATGATAATTTTATATTTCTAAATCTGGCGTTATAGGCACCAACATATTATAGCAGTCTACACCCCATAAAGCCATTTATTACTTACTCAAGTAAAATTTTTATTGGAAATCTGGTGTTATAGACACCAACATATTAAACAGGCCTTCTCCATAAAGACTAGGTCATACCAATTTCTTTTTCACATATTCGCCCAAATGTTTACTATGAATCTGAGTAGTGTGTTGGGGTAGGGTTTACAATAATTACTACATAGCCTTTATTTCCAAATCCAGTTCAATGCTAGTTTAATTAAATAATATTAAGAAATGTACAAGTCGTCTCATTTCACAGCATCAGTTCTCAACTTTTCCTTATATCTTCAAATAGGGGTGCCCTCATCATACCAACACATCCCCCCTCCCCCCCCCCCAGGCCAACCCCCATCTCACTTTGTACCCAGTAAGTCATCATTTGCTGATAAGCATTCACCAACCATTAGGACACGACGCAGCTGCTCCTCTTTAGCTCGGGGGGCAGACTGCTGGTCAAAGCGGCCTGGGCCGCCCGCTCCAGCACCCTCTTGACGCCGGCCGTGTTGTTCTTGGCCGAGCACTCGACGTAGTGGGCCGAGCCTAGGTCTGCGGCCTCCTTCAGGCCCTCCCCGTAGGTGACGAACTTGGTCATGTCACTGCCGCTGTCTGACTGGGCCTGAGTCCTGAGGTCAGTCTTTAGGCCGGCCACGATGAATGGTGTCTGTGGAGTGCAGTACTTTCTCATCTCTGAAACAATAAAATATTAAATGACAATAGGAGGTTCCTCCACAGAATAATTGAGTGTGTGTACACGGAGAAGATTATAGATTATTTCGTTGATGAAAAAAAAATTAAGATTTTTCTTTTTCAATTACACATGAAGAGCTATTATGTCCCAGTGATTAGGTATTATATAATCTGTACCATTTCCCAGTGATTAAGTATTATATAAGATGTACCATTTCCCATTGATTAAGTATTATATAATCTGTACCATTTCCCAGTGATTGGGTATTATATAATCTGTACCCCATTGATTGGGTATTATATAATCTGTACCCCAATGATTAAGTATTATATAATTTGTACCATTTCCCTGCCATGCGATTTCGGGCGCCGAGAGGAATCAATGACGGCTTAAGGTATTCTATACACAATTTAACGCAATTTATAGTTATGTGTGTGTGTTTGTGTGTGTGTGGAGCTTATTTATTTATCAATTTATTTTACTTTATAAATTGCACATGATGCATTTAGATAGACACGAATGTTAAGTTATTAATACGCTAAAAAAGATATTCAGTTCTAGAATGAACAAAAATTAATTAAATAACTAAAATTTTTGACTTTGAAATCAATATAAATAATTTTGGGAGATATATATTTATAGAGTGTTTTTTTTTTTTGCTAAAAAAAAAAGGTTCCGGAACTCCTATTTATGTCCGTCTGTCATAATAATTGCTTTAAAAGTGTACGGAAAAAAAGGTTCCGGAACGGCGTTCCGCCAGAAAATAAAAAAAAGCACTGTAGATATTTACAAAAAGCAAAAAAAATCAAAATTGTATATCTTAATGGAAGAAAAAATATCTAGCTTTAAATTATACGATAGTATTTTATTATATCTAGATGGCTAAAAATGGATGTGGATATGAAACGTCACTAGAAGCCATGACCCATTGGTCTGCGTACTTAACCGTTCAGTTACAGTCATAAATATATATATAAGGTTACTACAGTACATGCAGAGTGGGAAATCAAGAAATCAAAGCGGATACTGGTCGCTTCAGATAAGTGGGTCATACGTAGATAGTGAAATAAAAATGTTCTATCTCCTGCTGCTATCTCAGGGGTTAAATGTCACAACATATATGCCCACACACATTACACACACACTTGCATCAAATACACACGCACACAGCATTAATACAAACTTACAAAACACTTTATAAAAAAAAACAATGCTGTACATCAAGTTCGACATTTTGATTGCTTGACGCCCACCCCCCACTTACGATTGCTCACAATTTCAACAACATTGGATAGACTAAATACAGAGCAATAAAAGTAGATGTTCTCTAACTAGAGATATAAGAAACTCCATAATTACACACATGACTTCACTTCGTTCACCACACACAACTTTACTTCAATTACCACACATAACTTCACTTCAATCACCACACATGACTTCACTTCAGTCATCACACATAACTTCACTTCAATCACCACACATGACTTCACTTCAGTCATCACACATGACTTCACTTCAATCACCACACATACTGAATGGGGCCTAATTTCAGAGCTCTGTTTAGGGATTGGACAACTGGGCGGCAGCCTTACCCCCCCCCCCCCCCAACCGCTGGTAAGGGCCCCATATTGTTACTTTTATTGTCTTGAACTAAAAGCGTAATTACATAACATCACATGACCTAACATGACATGTCATCACATGACCTAACATTACATGACATCACATGATATAAAATGACATGACTTCACATGACCTAACACGACATGACTAAGCCCTTGTGAATGGGGTCAGATACGCCACTGTCGTCTAAGATTATTAGAGACACAAGATTGTATCCAAAGCTGCCCCCCCCCTCCATTAGATGGCAGTTTACTACTTTTAATTATATTTAATATTTATACTTTCGGCTTGTCCTTCCAGTTCTTACCTGGGATCCAATGATGACGCATTCGTTCTAACGTCTCGGGTCTGCTGACGTCAAAACATAAAATGTAAACGTCAGCAGTGCCACAGACTTTCTCTCTGAGTTTGTCATATTCATCCTTTTGGTAGAAAACGAAAATCATAAATTAAATTTAAAAAAAAAACAATAGATGCGACATACATGGCAGAAGCCATAAATAGCCAGTACAGGAAGAACTCAAATAACATTAAAGGTAACCTTAGTTTATTTATATTTTAATACTGATAAATCTCTGGAGGATGAGTAGAATTTGTTCTTTTAGTGTTAACATTTCTGAGTTAAAATGGTAAACATTAAAACAATATAAATTTAAACACACATATTTCGTTCTCAGTCAAATTTTCAAATTGGTGAACATGGTTTGACTTTTTGTTTTGAAACTTCAGCTTTAAGTTTCTGTTTTTAATGTACATATTTTTCAAATATTAAGGCATTCCGGTAAGGGCCACAGCCTGTTCATAGCTTAAGAGCTAGCTAAACATAATACATGTATTTAGCATTCAGTAGAGTGGATTAAACTATGAGTTTATCTAAATTCTTAGACGTGACAGTAGACCTAGCTTTCACTAGAGTTGTTCTTAGGTTGTTTTTTTTTGGGGGGAAGGTGGAGGTGAAAAGGCACATGCAATAGATAAGTGTTGGGGAAGGTGCATTGCAATGTTAGTGTCCACTATGAGTATTATAGACTTAATATTAATTGGAAGCTCCTTTGATAATGTAAAGGTGGATGTTAGCATGGTTTGCCTATCTATAACAGTGGCTATGGATTGACTATAGTGACTGGTGGCCAAAGATATAAATACTATTATAAAAAAAAACTGTAATTGTATATAACAAACCTGCCCATATGTATCAACAATAGTTATTTTAACTTCAATATTCTCTTGAACTATAGAAGTCGGAGTCGTGGTCAAGTGATCGAATTCTGAAGAAGAAAAAAAGTTGCACTGATATATATATATATATTTACTGCCGAGCTGTTCACATTTATATATATATATATATATGTAATTCATGGGGGTATACGGTCTCCAATACATTTAAAAAAATGTCATAAAGCTGTTATTTGCCCCCCCGGAAAATTCCCCCCCCTGGAAAAATTCCTAGCGACGCTCATGTATATATATATATATATTGTTCTAGAAAAAGAAATGTGAAAACTACGGCACGTGGGCCTAGTATGGGCCGTCATGGTGTTTGATTCGGTCCGCGCTTCTTTCTACCCATTTCAGTGCCGAACCTAGAGATTAGGGGTCCCGGGGGGGGGGGGCTTGGCCTCTTTGGGTGTTCCTGCATTTTGACGTTCGACACCATGGGGCCTGGGGGGGGGACTTTCGAATTTAGACGCCTCTGGGTCATTTACATCAATGACAATATGACATGTAATTTCTATTATTTCATGTACACACTCCATCCCACTGCTTTTCTCCCAACCCTTCTGTAGAAATGTGGCCCGCGGTTCAAAAGGTTTCCCCAACCCTTTTCTGGAAGATGAATACATGAAATTATTTCAATGGTGCTCAGGGGGCGGATCTAGACAATTTTGATGGGGGGGGGGCAAAAGTTTGATCCCCCCCCGGGGGGGGGGCAAAACTGTTTTCATTGTTGAAAATTGGTCTTAGAACAAAAAATATTTCGATAATTTATTAATGTCTTACCTAAACTTGCGGTAACGGGGGTGGCCATGCCCCCTCGCCCCCGCCCCCCCTATATCCGCCCCTGATGGTGCTTTAGAAAGAAAAGGGAATGTGCGCTCATCATTGTCCTGTTGAATGGACTTTTTGTCTCTTTATGAAAATGTTACGCTAGAAAGCAACGTTAAGTTTTTTGACATTTGTGATATAAATCATGTAATACAGCAGTTAAAAAAGAATTGAGATTTTAAGATGTAAAAAGATGTCATCTAACCAGCATGACCGTCTATCGGACCAGGTGGGCACTCCAGAGGAAAGCGACCGTTTAAGTAGGTCACCAGCATGGAGGACTTGCCGACATCTCCATCTCCCAGCACAACACACTTGATGCTGTGAACAACCGGCACGGCTCTACTGCTCCTCCTCCTGGTGGCAGACGTCTTCCTCATCTCGGCCATCTTGTGTGTCGGGTCACGTGGTGTGCTTCCTTCCCTCTTTGTGTATGATGATGCAACGGGTCCAATTAAGTTTCTGTATTAATGAGCAACAATACTGTAAGAGGTGTGTCGTAAGTATCTGAGCAATGGTTATTTATGTGAGCACACAACATTGCAACCGCTGTTTATAAACAAAAAAGATGAACAGCTCGGCAGCAAATGTGTCGATATAAACAGCCTAAAGACAATTTCACATAAAAAAATAAAAAAAACTTTTCAAAGTTATTACACACTTAAATAATTTAGTATTTTATTAGTATTACTAGTGGGAAAAGCCTGACTGAACGAAATCCGGAAGAAGGGATAACAAAGAATTATACGAAATACTGCAATAGAAAAGAACATGTGGCCTTTATTGCCATGAACAGAATACGATATGAACAGAAATAACAAAGAGATGCATGAATACTGTAATAGAAAGTAACATTTGG
This sequence comes from Bulinus truncatus, assembly GCA_021962125.1. Classification (NCBI taxonomy): domain Eukaryota; kingdom Metazoa; phylum Mollusca; class Gastropoda; family Planorbidae; genus Bulinus; species Bulinus truncatus. The sequence continues at coordinate 1,747,859 of JAGDYQ010000082.1, read as the reverse complement.
CTTTTATTGCCATGAACACAATACGATATGATCAGAAATAACAAAGAAATGCATGAATACTGTAATAGAAAGTAACATTTGGATTTTATTGCCATGAACACAACACAATACGATATGAAAACTACCTGCGCATACACCGCACGATATGAAAACTACACGAGGGAGACACACGGGTTAGACGATTATGTATTTAAAGGATATTGGTTGCGCGCTAAAAAGTAACCACCTAAACTGATTTTCCTATTCAGCCCGGTTACTTTTTTCTTTCACTAGTCGTAGTAGAATAACCACAGGGTCGACCAAAAATTATCCCAATCTAACGCTGATCTCAAAAAAAAAAACGGGTACAATTCTTGTGTAATAAAGCCAAACGTATTAAACTATGAAGTGCAGCAAACGGTGCAACGAAATGTTCCTAGTCGTGGACGTCAAAGTTCTATGGCCGACCCTAAATAACCCTTTAACCCTTTCGATGCTATTGACGACTATAGTCGCTCACAGTCTCGCTGCCATGGACGACTTTAGTCGCATTTTTTTTTCCTACGCAAAATTGCTAACGACGACTATAGTCGCTCTCATTCATTTGTACTAAAACTAAACGTTTGTTTTCAGCCAAAGTTGGAGGGGAAGTGCATTGTCTAGTTCTTCACTTGGTTCGCTTAAAAAAAAATGTAGAAAATTTATATTTACGTTCATTTTATGGAATAATTTGAGTGAAATCACGGCGACACGCCCACTTCACGCCTTTTTTTCTGTCCCGGTGATCTGTCAAGTTTTGCTACCTGACTTATTCTACCTAACTTTTTTTTTTTTACCTCAGCGCATGGCTCGTTTTACCCCAACTGATTTTAGTGATTGCCGGATAGGAATGTTTAAATGTTATATTGCAAGGGCCTTGGACAGAGATTGTCATTTACTATTTGTATAATGGCAAGGGTGCAACGAAATGTTCCTAGTCGTGGACGTCAAAGTTCTATGGCCGACCCTAAATAACCCTTTAAAAAAAATCTTGACACCTCGCACACTTTTAAAGATAAAGACAAAAAAAGAGTTTGGAAAATGTAGGTTAAGCAAATGTTATTTTCTGCAAAAAAAAAAAAAATAAAACGTTGATGGGGGGGGGGGGTCATACCCTAATCCAGTGGTCCCCAACCTTTTTCTCGCCACGGACCGGTCAGCATTGGATAAATTCACCGTCCATGGAAAGTCGCACAATGACCAGATAAATAAAAAAAATAAAAAAGGAAATAATTTAATGTTTCTTGGGCGGCCCGGTAACATTCGTTCCACGGACCGGTTCCGGTCCGCGGCCCGGGGGTTGGGGACCACTGTCCTAATCTATTGCCCCGAGTGAAAGCGCAGCCGTCTAAATAGTCATTAGGACTGAACTATTCCAGTTGGCCGTGATGATACCCTCCATTGTTGTACAAATACAACAAAGCTGGAGGGCGGTGTAGTACAGTAGATCAACAGTTCTCTCATTTCACACCTCCGTTGGTTAAGAAAGGGGGAAAAAAAAACAACTTGACATTGTAAATGTGTGTGTATGTGTGTTGTGGTAATTACCGTTTTTTGCTTTGTTTTTACGTACTATAAGATGAGCCTTTTCCCTTTTATCCTCTAACGTTCGGGGTAAAATGAGGGTTAGGAAAAAAAAATCTCGAATAAAATACATTTTAATAAATAAAAAAAAGTCTAGCTGATAAAAACAAGCTTAATCAATGATTTATATTTGCTATTATATGTGAAATGTAATCATTATTGAACTCATTTGGTATACAATTTTTACCTTTAAATTAACTAAGGGGCCGTCCATAAAGTACGTCACGCTCCGGGGGGGGGGGGAGGATGTAAGAAAGTGTGACAGTTTTTGACAGGGGGATTGTGTGTGGGGGGGGGGGGAGTCCGGCCAAGTGCGACGTCAAATTTTTTTATATATTTTAAAATTTACTTCTAATTTAATTTTCAATTTTTTATTACATAAACTTTAAAAGCAGTCGAAAACCGCCCCTCTGTATACACTTTTGGATGCCATTTTTTTCTTTTACTTCTCCTCGTCATAGACATTTATGATCCAGCATGATCCCTGACGCCATTGGCTATTTACTAATGATAACGTGAACAAAGAATATAACAACGTGTGCACTTGAAACAAACAGTCAATGAACCATCTGACCAACCACGTAGAACTCAGTTCACTCAAGGAGCCATCTGACCAACCACGTAGAACTCAGTTCACTCAAGGAGCCATCTGAGCAACCACGTAGAATTCAGTTCACTCAAGGAGTCATCTGACCAACCACGAAGAACTCAGTTCACTCAAGGAGCCATCTGACCCCCCCCCCCCTTGGCTACGGGGCTGGGCGTCACTATGGTTGGTGTCACCCGGTGCGGAAAATTCAGGGGTGTCCCCCCCCCAAGACTTCCACCATGAACAATGGTACATATTTCGAATAGCCCCCGCACCTTTTCGACCTGAGAGGAATTCTACTTAAAAATATGTTATCGATAAAAACGATAGTATTACTGACTGCATTTCAGAAAGAAGTATATTACTTTCATTAAAATGATTTTGTAAACTATGTCTCGTGGAGAATTGTAACGTGGAGTATTGTAACGTGGAGTATTGTAACATGGAGTATTGTAATGTGGAGTATTGTAACTCGGAGTATTGTAACGTGGACCATTGTAACGTGGACCATTGTAACATGGAGTATTGTAACATGGAGTATTGTTACGAGTAGTATTGTAACTCGGAGTATTGTAACGTGGATCATTGTAACGTGAAGTATTGTAACATGGAATATTAAATTGAAGTGTACATGACTTACGTGTAAGAGTGACTGTTGTGTGAGTACAGCGCGGCACCTCAACCGTCCACAAAGTTTGTTGTTTTTTTAGTTTGTCAAAATGCAAACCTAACAGGTCGTTGATGTTAAGTTCATCTTGTACGTTGGGTGTTTGACACGCTGTCGAGACAGTAGTGGACAGGTACGGGCAGTTAAGTCACAAATGTCAACAGACACGTGTTGACCCTGAACTGTGTGTGAGTCGAAGTGTGCTTGTGTGTGTGTGTACTGAGTGAAGAAGGACTTTATGTTGCTATATATAAGTGTGTGTCATGGGCGTGTTCATTAGCACTTATCTGACCTCATACCGGACATGATAAAATGTACAATGTAAACGGTTTTTTTATACATTGGAATTAATGGAATACACAATTAAATACATGTTAGTATGGGCTTCATTCCGACACAATATTCTCATGAGAGAATACGTTGAGGAAACATTGCACAACAACAACAACAAAATAACACTTTAATGTGTATTGATGTGTACGAAATTAGTTTTTGGGTTGTATGAAATAAACAGTAAATACAGCAGACAATATATATATGGAACAAAATGTTGAGTAGTACTTGGAAGAAAAAAAAAATATGCGCGCAGTAGTTCACAGAACAAACTTATAAAATATGTGCACAATAACTCATAGAGCAAACCTTTAGCTCGAAACTATGATGAGGAGAGCTTGTTGAATTATTTACAATTAATCTTTGATGCAGAATTAAATAAATAGTTATTAAATTAGAACATATGACAGTCATATGCAGTTTAAAACAGTCGGCGCACCGTGTACACGCCTTGGGGCAAAAGTGCCACTCAAAAAATAAACACGTACGCCACAGGTAGTTATTCATTTTCCCGG
>JAGDYQ010000082.1:1629401-1743653 GCA_021962125.1 Bulinus truncatus | reverse complement strand
CTGCTCTATGTTTGTATGTCCACTGATGTACGTTTGTATATCCACTGCTGTATGTTTGTATGTCATTGTTGTATGCTTGTATGTATGTCGCTGAGTATGCTGCCAGACTGGCTGTAGTTGTGTCGGTCTACCAGTGTGGTCACGTCCAGCGGCTAACTCATTACTTTCTCCCAGTAGGTGTTCATGACGTATTTGGAGAGACGGTGCCCATCACTGGCCCAATCCTGCTGGCCGTCGGTGGCCTGATGCTTCTGCTGGCCATTCGCCAGTTTTATCTGGCCCACACCAGGAAGAAAACTAACATAAAGACAGTACCGGTAGGTAACCAAAACGTCATGTGTATGTACATTATTAGAACTTGACTTAAGATGAAAAACCTCTAGCAGTCAGTAACAGTGCAATGCAGCTAGTAACTGAGTTAGTGACAGTTGCGGCCTTTGGAAAGGCTGGTGAATAGGGTAACCGCCCTTATACCTGAAGCAAGAAAAGGGGCCCTGCAAAAAATGAGAATTTGTGATACGAAATAAATTCTACACCTACATCTCTAATCAGCGTATGACACTCGCCAAAAGCCCCGAGAGCTGGTGCGCTCTGCGAAGGTCACCTCTGCTGCAGATAGGTTGAACGCGAGGGAATTAAGTCGATTACCTGATGCTAATGTTGCCTAATTGGCGGGCTTTCCGCCAAATTGGGCGGTATTTATTTTTTTTAACATTGGTGGGAGTTACAGCTTACTAGCGGGTTGGCCGAGTTTTTGGCGGCTTTAACGTTATATCAGGTATATACAAGTAAATGAGTCATTAAACTAACAATCGTCTGTAAAATCTTACTTTTGTCTTTAATTATAACATAAACTAGTAGGTTGGTTTTCTGTGGGTTTTTTTTTATTACGTTTCGGCGGTTTTCTTTAAAAAAAAAAGTATCTGGCCACCTTTTGACTGAGCCAATACCTTTAGCATCAACATACACTACAGTTGTGGTTTTTTTTGCCTGAGCTGTCCTACACAGTGAAAAGAAACTTTACTTATTGATTTTCACTTTTATGTTAAGTTACCTGCAAGTTTAAAATTAAAGATAACTTCATTGTTCATAATAATTAGGAAGTTTTGATATTCTTATCTCTTCAACTCTAAAAAAGTGCAATAGATGACAAGTTACATTGACAGTATACTGTATGCAGGAACAAAGAACAACAAAACATAAGGAAGTACATATCTATTGGGAAGTATTTGTGCCATGATGTGTCATTTCAGATATTACGGAAGAGAACTATCACATTTTGTCTAAAACACACAGAATATTAATACATATCTATTGGGAAGTATGTGTGCCATGATGTGCCATTTCAGATATTACGGAAGTGAACTATCACAACTTGTCTAAAACACACAGAATATTACTTTCGTGGTCCAATGTAAATGGCATGCCGCTATTACTTATTTCTTAATTCAATTTTGTATGATTCTGTTTCTTTTAATGCAGTAACAAATCTTTGAATAACATTTTTCTTTATCAACGGTGTATACTATCTGGCTTGTTTATATGTTTTCAATTTACAATATATATATACTTAAACTATACATTACTTCCTTATTTCTGGACAGTTATTTGAATAAATGTGTAACATTTCAAACTTCTTATTTTTTTGTAATTTATAAGTCGCAATTTCTCTAAAGTCTTTGATTAAAAATCAACAACAAATAAACAACATTCATATAAATAAATTTCATCAAAATATTGTTTTCCTCTTTTCCCCTATTAAACGGTTGTAAACAATCTTTTGTATGTAAGAGCTCTACAGGAAATGACCTTTCCAGGAGTAAAAATAAAAAAAAGAGTCAATTTGAAAGGTCCAGTCCCAGACCAGTCCTATGTTTACTTGCCTGGTTTTTTTTTCCAAAAGACCCATTGGCCACTTAGGATAAATCAATAGGTGACCAATTGGATTGAAACAACACTTCTTTGTTAAATGGAAGGGCAGGAAATAAAATCTCCTTTAAAAAACAAAAAAAAAGCATTTTGTTTCTAAACAACAAAAAAGAACCTGCTTCCATAACGCTCTCGGGTTTTAAGGGGAAAATCCTTTTAACAAGTTCCTTGGAACTCTAGGAGATAATGATTCCGAAAGTGTCGAATTTCGAAATTTTTTTGTATTGAGTTTATAAGGTAGTATGGCATGTGATTCTGACAGAGACCTGGCCACTTGGGGCGGTGTCTTTGATAAAGAGAGTACTAGCCGTTTCTTTAGTTGAAAGAGTTTCCATTATATATATATAAAAAATGGACTCAGTCCTTATTTTAAGTGGCTCTCTGTCAGGATAGTATTTCTCTTTCAATGGTGTTGTGCGTGTGTGTGTGTGGAATTCAATTCCGCTTTATGTGTCTTCGTCTGTGTATGTATTGTATGTGTGTGTGTCTGAATTATATATGTGTGTGTGTGAGTGTATGTGAGTGTGTGTATGTGTGGAATTAAATTCCGTTTTATGTGTCTACGTCTGTATGTGTATTTTGTGTATGTGTGCGTGTGTCTGTGTGTCAACTAGCTCGTGTCAAAAAGTCTCCGGTTTATTTTTCTTTAGAGTTTGAGAAATTGGTCTCTGTCCTTATAGATGATACTGTCATTAAAAAGGCCATTGTCACTATGAGATGAATCTTCCGTGGTCCCTCCTTGGCCATTGTCACTGTGAGTAGTATCTCTAGACTTTGTTTCAAGCCTTTCCTTGTTTTGTTCTTTTTTTTTTCTCTTCTTAAGTTTATTGTTGAGAAGATAGAATCTTTTAATGGGGGGATTTAAATAAGAATAAAGAAAAGAGAACTGATTGGTTGATTTGTTGGTTGCTTGGTTACTCGGTTTGTTGGTTGGAAGAGTGGTTGATTAGTTGGTAGGCAGGTAGGTAGGTAGGTATGTAGGTAGGTTGGTTGGCTGGCTGGCTGACTGGCTTGGGATTTATTTGGTCTTAAAACATAGGGACCGTTCACACAACCTGTGAGAGTAGACAAGGGTCAGGTTTTAGTTACATTGGGGGAGGGGGGTGTCGTAGTTAATGTATGATCAAGAAAGACAGAAATCGAATATAATCCGAAAATAATTAGATTGAAGGAGGGGTGTACACAATTGTATCATGTAGTACCATGAGATGAGATTGTATCATGAAGTACCATGAGATGAGATTTATCATGTAGTACCATGAGATGAGATTGTATCATGTAGTACCGTGAGATGAGATTGTATCATGTAGTACCATGAGATGAGATTGTAACATGTAATACCATGAGATGAGAGTTGATGGAATTCTTTTTAAGAATTAAGAATTCGGGCATACAATGGACGCTCTTTTGTTAGATTATTGTTTGTTTGTTTTTAATATTCTGGTTTAGCAATCTATCGTGCTTATGTTTGAACATCCTATTTAAGCCTTTTTTAAAGGTCTACCTTAATTGAATTTCCACCTGTATACCACGTAATTCACAGTGTTTATCGATTGAACACTCAAATCTGAAAAGAGAGATTCCGAAATGATTTTTTTCCTATTCCATAAAACAACCCTTTTTTTTCTACTACTAGATGCATAAGGTTAAAAGTGGGCCGAGGGGAAATGGGTGGGTGGGGGGGGGTGCACATAATTACGTTTATAATGACGTCAGGGATTGTTTATTTTTTTTTTTTTTCAAATAAAACGGAAATATCCGGAAATAGATTTTCACGCGTCTAATGGTTAACGAAGGAAGTTAAAAGGAAGTTAAAGCGAATTCACAGTGAAGGAATTTTTATAACTGGAAGAAAAAAAAAGGGGGGGGGGGTATATTCAATTGAAAAGAAGCGTTCCGACATTGGCGTCAATAAAATATTGATTGACCCTTGACCCGGTGTATCTCATGTCCTCTCATGATTTTAAACATAACGTTTTTTTTTGGTTGTTTTTTTTTTTTCTTAAGCTATAAATCTTTCTTTCCTTTTTCCTCTTTTAGCATTACATCTGACATTGTGGAGTTGTGCATTATGTGTTGTCTATGGGGATGGGGATGGAGAGACCAAACACATCCACACGGCCACGTCTCTCTATTCTATTTCTGTGTCGCTTCCTCTCCGAGCAGATAATGGGGTAGTTACGTTGTTCCAGATCGCGTGTTTTTTGGGGAGATATCTATGCACACTTTATATTTTTCATGTATAACATTTGTTTTTTTTTTCCAAAGGACGCATCACCTCAGATTTCGTTATACTATATGTATAATAATACAAAGTAATAACAATAACAACAAAAACAATAATGTGTTAAACAACAATAACAAATAGTTTGCAAATGAAAACGATACACAAATGTCTAAAGTGTTTGTATATTGACCATACAACTAAAATGTATCCTTAACTTGGCTTAGTAGACGTGGTTCCTCGAGCTCTAAAGATGCCGTTGGCTCTGCAAGGTGATGTGTATGGTTGTGTGGTAAAGCGCTCGACTGTCAACCTGAGGATCCATGGTTCGATCTATGGGTATTTCAGGTCTTGGTTAAAAGTCCCCGCTATATCTCCTGTGGTGCCTCCATGGCCATTGCACTATCGGCTAATGGTGCGGATGAAAGAAGGGCGCCATAACAATAATCCTATTCGTGGTTTATAATTTCTCTAGGAGATAGCATCTCGTCCCTTAACACCCATTTTGTTTTAAAAACACATTGAAGATGTCATAGGGTTCACCGTAACATTTCCTCTCTGAACTCTCTCAGTGATAACTGCGGGCTGAGACTTAGTCTCTTAGAGCCCGTAAGATCAGACTTGCTGTATCTCTCAACATCTGGTGACTGCCATAAAGCCCAATGGCCAGCAAGCTTCCGGACTGGTTCAACCTAAGGTCCGCCAATCCGGGGCAATCGAAAAAGCAACATATTCCATGGTTTCCTCCACCTCCCTGCAGTGTCTGCAAAGGATATCGACATTGAGCTTCAACCTCACAAAGTACGCGCGAATAGGACAATCTCCTAAGCTTCTACCACTGGTCAGTTTTGGACGTCCGCTCCATCTGACTGCGGACATTTCTGCCCATCACCCCATGGTCCCAGCTCGAGAACCACCTCGTTTGTCCAAAGAGCCAGATCTTGGCACTCGCTGCCTCAGATTAGCTCTTTCGTGCACCCAGTAACATTTCTTCATCTCATTCGGTTTTGGAAAGACTTTCTACAATCCCCACAATTCATGTTGCGTAAGGGGGGGTGTGTGTATATTATAAACACATGGGATCCAAGGTCATTACTATTAAATCTGTAATAACTACCCTTATCATTTTACTGCTTACCTGTTATAATTAGACTTTGAAATCTATTGCTTTACTAAAATATTCAACAACTGACTCAAAAAAAAGTCTTAACTGGACTTAAAACATTAACAAATGGCGAAACGATGAACCGTCCAGTGGACAGTAAGTATTTCGTCTTATCGCATCAAATAAGTTGTCCATATTTCATGATATTTATTGTTATAAAGTGGGTCGTTTTTTTTTTCTTTCCGGCAATGAATGTTTGTTTACATCTCCATTTCATCTGAGATGTCTATGGCCACGAAGACATTGCAATTTGATTGAGATATTTGCCTGTAATAATGTTTCGAACCAGTAACCTGCATAAATCCATGCATTCATTCTAACACAACATAATTAACAAAACACTACGGAATAAGAGAATTGTTTTTTTTTCAGGAACAGACCTGTGGGGTTTTGGGAAAGGGGAAGGGGTTTACAAAAAAAAAAACTGTATCACGTCATAACAACAAATGTTAACAAGCTTCGCATTTAAAGGGTACTGTATACTGTAACAAATCATCTATAGCTGAAGGTTTGAATCCCCCCCCCTTTTTTTCCCCTTTTAACCTTTTACCCTCATCCGTGACCCACCCACCCCCCCCCCCATATATATATATATATCGTACTCACACAACAAATTCAGTATCTTAACATTCGCAGTATTCATCTGTATAGTGTGTATATTAGTATTGTGTGATTGTGTGTGAGTGTGTGTGATATGATGTGTGTGTGTGTGTGTGTGTGAGTACTAGGTGAGTGTGCATGAATCATTGTGAGCAACATGTTGTTCCAGCCTCTGTTTGATCTCATCACGTGACGAGATAACATACATTTAACGATCTTAGCAGACTTGTTATTATCCACATCTTTTTTTTTTCTTTTCTACGAATATCGGTCTGAATTCTGATGTTGTTGTTTGTTTTGTATATGTATATATATATTTAGAGACTTGTTCATTTTAAACACACTCACCCACTGTTTTAAAAGATGCACACACACACAAACACACACAGACACTCTCTCACACACACAAACACACACAGACACTCTCTCACACACACAAACACACACAGACACTCTCTCACACACACAAACACACACAGACATTCTCTCACACACAAAAACACACAAAGATACTAACCAACGTGTACTCGATCATATTACGCCCTCTACTTTACAAACCTCTAACACAAACCTTCTCACCCCCTCCCACACACATATTTTCCAATGACGTAACCAGCTCTAGTGTTTCCCATGGCGAACAATAAAGTGGTGAAGATGTCGCCCATTTCTAGTGTCGAAGTGAAAATGTCGCCCATTTCCAGTGTCAGAGTGAAGATGTCGCCCATTTCTAGTGTCAGAGTGAAAATGTCGCCCATTTCTAGTGTCAGAGTGAAGATGTCGCCCATTTCTAGTGTCAGAGTGAAAATGTCGCCCATTTCTAGTGTCAGAATGAAGATGTCGCCCATTTCTAGTGTCAGAGTGAAAATGTCGCCCATTTCTAGTGTCAGAGTGTCGCCCGGGGCGGACCACCCCTCACTCATTACGCCACAGATATATTATTAACATCATATCACTATAGCCTTACACACACACACACACACATACACACAAACACAATTCTTAACACTCACAAAGTTTTCCAGACTCCAGTATAAGGTTGTTTCAATTTTCTATTTCCCTGTAGACCTTCCCCCCCCCCCACCCCAACTACTCACTCAGCATCTTTTTGCAGTGCGTGTCTCTCTATCTAGCACTCACGCCATATTACAGTGTTAATGGCATTATGTCTGAATCTTGTCAAAATGACTTCCTTCTTCACGTCACAAGATGAAACAAAAAAATGCTAACAGTGCCACAGCCTGAAGTCTAGTGTCAGACATTTCGTTCATATTTCCGTTTTACTTGCCTGACTATTTTCATTAACATTTAATTTCTTTAGATTTGATCCAGTGACACTCATGATACATTGTGTTGCTTGTTTATTTAAAACAGTTGCATTTATTGGTTGTATCAAGTGAACTGTCCATGTTTAATTATCAAATAGTACGAAAATTGATGCCGAATCTGGCTAGAATCTGACCAAAATATTGAGTGACTGGACTTAAAAAAAAACATGATGAGACTGACCCAGGTATTATTCTGGGGAATATCGGCCAAAATATGGTTATAATGTGTCACTGAGTATGCTGCATATGGACAGAAAATATTGTGGCACTGGACCAAAATGTGCTGGGACTGGACCAAAATGTGGTGGCACTGGATGAAAATGTCTGGGACTGGACCAAAATGTGCTGGGACTGGACCACAATGTGCTGGGACTGGACCAAAATGTGCTGGAACTGGACCTAAATGTGGTGGGACTGGACCAAAATGTGGTGGGACTGGACCACAATGTGCTGGGACTGGACCAAAATGTGCTGGGACTGGACCAAAATGTGCTGGGACTGGACCAAAATGTGCTGGGACTGGACCAAAATGTGGTGGGACTGGACCTAAATGTGGTGGGACTGGACCACAATGTGCTGGGACTGGACCAAAATGTGGTGGGACTGGACCACAATGTGGTGGGACTGGACCACAATGTGCTGGGACTGGACCAAAATGTGCTGGGACTGGACCACAATGTGCTGGGACTGGACCACAATGTGCTGGGACTGGACCAAAATGTGCTGGGACTGAACCAAAATGTAATGGGACAGGACCAAAATGTGCTGGGACTGGACCAAAATTTGGTGGGACTGAACCAAAATGTGCTGGGACTGGACCAAAATGTGGTGGGACTGGACCAAAATGTGGTGGGACTGGACCAAAATGTGGTGGGACTGGACCAAAATGTGATGGGAGTGCTCCAAAATGTCGTGGGACTGGACCAAAATGTGGTGGGACTGGACCAAAGTGTGCTGGGACTGGACCAAAATGTGGTGGGACTGGACCAAAATGTGCTGGGACTGGACCTAAATGTGGTGGGACTGGACCAATGTGTGCTGGGACTGGACCAAAATGTGGTGGGACTGGACCAAAATGTGCTGGGACTGGACCACAATGTGCTGGTACTGAACCAAAATTTGCTGGGTCTGGACCAAAATGTGGTGGGACTGGACCACAATGTAGTGGGACTGGAGCAAAATGTTGTGGGACTGGACCAAAATATTAGCTGGAACTGGAGCAAAATGTGGTGGGACTGGACCAAAGTGTGCTGGGACTGGACCAAAATGTGGTTGGACTGGACCAAAATGTGCTAGGACTGGATCAAAATATGCTGGGACTGGACCAAAATGTGGTGGGACTGGACCACAATATTGTGGGACTGGACCACAATGTGCTGTGTCTGGACCAAAATGTGCTGGGACTGGACCAAAATGTGCTGGGACTGGACCTAAATGTGGTGGGACTGGACCAAAATGTGGTGGGACTGGACCACAATGTGCTGAGACTGAACCAAAATGTGGTGGGACTGGACCAAAGTGTGGTGGGACTGGACCACAATGTGCAGGGACTGGACCACAATGTGCTGGGACTGAACCAAAATGTGCTGGGACTGGACCAAAATGTGGTGGGACTGGACCAAAATGTGGTGGGACTGGACCAAAATGTGGTGGGACTGGACCACAATGTGCTGGGACTGAACCAAAATGTGGTGGGACTGGACCTAAATGTGGTGGGACTGGACCACAATGTGCTGGGACTGGACCAAAATGTGGTGGGACTGGACCACAATGTGGTGGGACTGGACCACAATGTGCTGGGACTGGACCAAAATGTGCTGGGACTGGACCACAATGTGCTGGGACTGGACCACAATGTGCTGGGACTGGACCAAAATGTGCTGGGACTGAACCAAAATGTAATGGGACAGGACCAAAATGTGCTGGGACTGGACCAAAATTTGGTGGGACTGAACCAAAATGTGCTGGGACTGGACCAAAATGTGGTGGGACTGGACCAAAATGTGGTGGGACTGGACCAAAATGTGGTGGGACTGGACCAAAATGTGATGGGAGTGCTCCAAAATGTCGTGGGACTGGACCAAAATGTGGTGGGACTGGACCAAAGTGTGCTGGGACTGGACCAAAATGTGGTGGGACTGGACCAAAATGTGCTGGGACTGGACCTAAATGTGGTGGGACTGAACCAAAATGTAATGGGACAGGACCAAAATGTGCTGGGACTGGACCAAAATTTGGTGGGACTGAACCAAAATGTGCTGGGACTGGACCAAAATGTGGTGGGACTGGACCAAAATGTGGTGGGACTGGACCAAAATGTGGTGGGACTGGACCAAAATGTGATGGGAGTGCTCCAAAATGTCGTGGGACTGGACCAAAATGTGGTGGGACTGGACCAAAGTGTGCTGGGACTGGACCAAAATGTGGTGGGACTGGACCAAAATGTGCTGGGACTGGACCTAAATGTGGTGGGACTGGACCAATGTGTGCTGGGACTGGACCAAAATGTGGTGGGACTGGACCAAAATGTGCTGGGACTGGACCACAATGTGCTGGTACTGAACCAAAATTTGCTGGGTCTGGACCAAAATGTGGTGGGACTGGACCACAATGTAGTGGGACTGGAGCAAAATGTTGTGGGACTGGACCAAAATGTGCTGGAACTGGAGCAAAATGTGGTGGGACTGGACCAAAGTGTGCTGGGACTGGACCAAAATGTGGTTGGACTGGACCAAAATGTGCTAGGACTGGATCAAAATATGCTGGGACTGGACCAAAATGTGGTGGGACTGGACCACAATATTGTGGGACTGGACCACAATGTGCTGTGTCTGGACCAAAATGTGCTGGGACTGGACCAAAATGTGCTGGGACTGGACCTAAATGTGGTGGGACTGGACCAAAATGTGGTGGGACTGGACCACAATGTGCTGGGACTGAACCAAAATGTGGTGGGACTGGACCAAAATGTGGTGGGACTGGACCACAATGTGCTGGGACTGGACCACAATGTGCTGGGACTGAACCAAAATGTGCTGGGACTGGACCAAAATGTGGTGGGACTGGACCAAAATGTGGTGGGACTGGACCAAAATGTGGTGGGACTGGACCACAATGTGCTGGGACTGAACCAAAATGTGGTGGGACTGGACCTAAATGTGGTGGGACTGGACCACAATGTGCTGGGACTGGACCAAAATGTGGTGGGACTGGACCACAATGTGGTGGGACTGGACCACAATGTGCTGGGACTGGACCAAAATGTGCTGGGACTGGACCACAATGTGCTGGGACTGGACCACAATGTGCTGGGACTGGACCAAAATGTGCTGGGACTGAACCAAAATGTAATGGGACAGGACCAAAATGTGCTGGGACTGGACCAAAATTTGGTGGGACTGAACCAAAATGTGCTGGGACTGGACCAAAATGTGGTGGGACTGGACCAAAATGTGGTGGGACTGGACCAAAATGTGGTGGGACTGGACCAAAATGTGATGGGAGTGCTCCAAAATGTCGTGGGACTGGACCAAAATGTGGTGGGACTGGACCAAAGTGTGCTGGGACTGGACCAAAATGTGGTGGGACTGGACCAAAATGTGCTGGGACTGGACCTAAATGTGGTGGGACTGGACCAATGTGTGCTGGGACTGGACCAAAATGTGGTGGGACTGGACCAAAATGTGCTGGGACTGGACCACAATGTGGCTGGTACTGAACCAAAATTTGCTGGGTCTGGACCAAAATGTGGTGGGACTGGACCACAATGTAGTGGGACTGGAGCAAAATGTTGTGGGACTGGACCAAAATGTGCTGGAACTGGAGCAAAATGTGGTGGGACTGGACCAAAGTGTGCTGGGACTGGACCAAAATGTGGTTGGACTGGACCAAAATGTGCTAGGACTGGATCAAAATATGCTGGGACTGGACCAAAATGTGGTGGGACTGGACCACAATATTGTGGGACTGGACCACAATGTGCTGTGTCTGGACCAAAATGTGCTGGGACTGGACCAAAATGTGCTGGGACTGGACCTAAATGTGGTGGGACTGGACCAAAATGTGGTGGGACTGGACCACAATGTGCTGGGACTGAACCAAAATGTGGTGGGACTGGACCAAAATGTGGTGGGACTGGACCACAATGTGCTGGGACTGGACCACAATGTGCTGGGACTGAACCAAAATGTGCTGGGACTGGACCAAAATGTGGTGGGACTGGACCAAAATGTGGTGGGACTGGACCAAAATGTGGTGGGACTGGACCACAATGTGCTGGGACTGAACCAAAATGTGGTGGGACTGGACCAAAATGTGGTGGGACTGGACCACAATGTGCTGGGACTGGACCACGATGTGCTGGGACTGAACCAAAATGTGCTGGGACTGGACCAAAATGTGGTGGGACTGGACCTAAATGTGGTGGGACTGGACCTAAATGTGGTGGGACTGTCATCGACCGAAATGGGAGACAATATACCAAAATTCGTCAAATCTTAAAAAAGAATTGGGTAGAACTTGACAAAATATGGTGAGACTGCTCCATAATATCGGGATTTGGCCAATATTTAGTGGAACTGGACCAAAAAAAAGTTAAGACTGACCCCACTATGAATGTGGTTAAGATCGACCGTAATATGATGACAATACACCAAAATATTGTAGAACTTCACAAAAACATGTAGGAACTTGACTAAAATATGGTGCATTTGAACTAAAATATGGGCGGAACTGGGCGAAAATATGGTGGAACAGGACTAAGATACCTCTAATAGGAGACCCTCTAAAACTGAATGGATGTGACCAATTAAAAAAAAGAGTTAAGGTCCAAGCCAGTAACACCGGGACTGGAAGAGGGGGGGGGGATTAGAGGTTTGACTCCTGTTTTGTCTCCAGGGCCGTCTACAACGGTTAGCCGGGGTCTACAAAGTTGCTCTAGCAGGGTCTACGGCCTATCTAACCCAACCAATAGCTCTTGTGTTTAACTTGCCCTCTACACGTTCAAAGCCCACTTCATTGTGTAAGTGTTTGATGTCTGCCTGTGGTCATAGCCTAATAAATGCCAATAATTAGTGTTTGTCTGTCAACAATCATCAATACTCACGTCTGTCAGACATGGATTAACTGCTCAGTCGACTATCTGACAGACCAACTTGAATCTATGTCGCTCAGTGCTGACCTAGTACCGGACGCTACAAACATTTCTAGCAGAGCCATTAAACATGGAATTATTGATTGGGGTCGCAGCTTTTTCGGGTTTATTGTGTTACATTTTACTGTTGCATCGATTCTATACACCTCCGTGAAACATTTCAGTTTGATAATGAACGTTTTAATTGAATTTTGTTTCCAAAATATCGACCAGTGGTATTAAACTGCGGTTGTAAGAGAGATTGTATTCAGTTAGTGGTTGTGTACACTATATTGACCAGTGGTATTAAACTGCGGCTGTAAAAGAGATTGTATTCAGTTAGAGGTTCTCAAAGCGTGAAGATGTCGCGATCAACTGGTGGGTCACGAAATGTTTTGAAGCGAGTCAACAAAAAATAAAGTTTAAATACCTAATTAATATCGAGAATCTGTAAACTTCTCTGATTTATCTCCGTTCGACCTCTATGTGTATGAACATGTCAGTGAATTGTAGGTTACTTAAGATCGCACACATGGTTTTGACATTATAGCGTGTGTTACTTCACTACCCTCCTTATTATCGCTATAAAAGCAAATTCACTTAAATAGTGCATATCTATATACAGTCGATTCCGCTTAATTGGGACACATTGGGACTGAGGCTTTTTGTCCCAATTAAGCGGCTGTCCCAATTAAATATACAAATTTACTATTGGCTTCTTGGTTTGGTTTCTTTGAGATTTGTCCCAACTAAGCGGTGTCCCAATTAAGCGGAATCCACTATATATATATATCAGACCATCCGGTTCAGCAACAAATCTTTTTCTATACAAGACGGGATCTAGCAGTTTAGGGCCCCGGGGATAAAGCCTCACTTAATGTACATGGAGACATGGAAATAGGCCTTCGGCCACTAAATTACCCTATACACGCTAACACTCACTGAATGCTCCCCCCTGCGCACAAAGTGATTGACCCTACTTACAAACTCAATACCCCTACACACAGACTGAACGACCCCCTACACACAGACTGAACGACCCCCTACACAGACTGAACGACCCCCTACACACAGACTGAACGACCCCCCTACACACAGACTGATCGACCCCCTGCACACAGACTGATCGCCCCCCCTACACACAGTCTGAACGACCCCTACACACAGACTGATCGACCCCCTACACACAGACTGAACGACCCCCTACACACAGACTGATCGACCCCCTACACACAGACTGAACGACCCCCTACACACAGACTGAACGACCCACTACACACAGACTGATCGACCCCCTACACACAGACTGAACGACCCCCTACACACAGACTGAACGAGCCCCTACACACAGACTGAACGACCCCCTACACACAGACTGAACGACCCCCTACACACAGACTGATCGACCCCCTACACACAGACTGATCGCCCCCCTACACACAGACTGATCGACCCCCTACACACAGACTGATCGCCCCCCATTCACACAGACTGAACGACCCCCTACACACAGACTGATCGACCCCCTACACACAGACTGAACGACCCCCTACACACAGACTGAACGACCCACTACACACAGACTGATCGACCCCCTACACACAGACTGAACGACCCCCTACACACAGACTGAACGAGCCCCTACACACAGACTGAACGACCCCCTACACACAGACTGAACGACCCCCTACACACAGACTGATCGACCCCCTACACACAGACTGATCGCCCCCCTACACACAGACTGATCGACCCCCTACACACAGACTGATCGCCCCCCCATTCACACAGACTGAACGACCCCCTACACACAGACTGAACGACCCCTACACACAGACTGAACGACCCCCTACACACAGACTGAACGACCCCCTACATAAACAAAATCACATATTTCATGTTCATTTTTTGAATCTAATGGAGAGATCTCAAATTGAATTGTTTTCACCATAAACAAAATGCAGTGTATGTGTATGTGTATCTTTTTCGTGAATTTTTTTTTTTAATCTGGTAAAGTTGCTACATTCGTAATTTGTAAGAAATATGGAAAAAAAGGGGGAAAAAAACTGTTGTATTTTGTTTCTGTAATATTCTTTGTGACTTAAGACTCAGCTTTGTTTAGGTTCAATTGTCTTCTTGGGACTTTCCTTGATACGGTGATGTTCGCCAGACACCAATTCTGTTTCATACATAACTTCGTTAGCTGCTGAAAGAAAGAAAAGAAAACAATCTAATTCCCCGATTGACTTTTTGTTTTCATGTTTAGGAATAGGAGATTAATTTTGTCTGCTTGGTGCCTGTAGCCCTTGAGACGGTGCTGGGCTTTTTAGATTAAAGTTGAAAGCTAGACAGTCTGGCACGTCGTGGATTATAATGGGAATTAATACACAGAAGACGGTTAGGGTATCTGTAAGCTCATTCCATGCACATTGTTAGAAATATCTTGCCCTCGCTAAGTAAGACATGTGGAACAGTCCACATGTGGGACTGGTATCCCATAGAGTCCATGCTAGGAAGAGATGTCATATTTTAATGTCATCTGACAGACAATAAGCCGAATGCAGTTTTTTTTGGTGCCGTCATGTAAAAAATGAATTCGGCTAAAACTTTCTAGACCCCCTGGTGTAAACAGAGACTGTCTAGGCCCCTGGTGTAAACAGAGACTCTCTACGCCCTTAGTGTACACAGAGACTGTCTGCGCCCATGGTGTACACAGAGAATGTCTACGCTCCTGGTGTAAACAGAGACTCTCTAGGCCCCTAGTGTACACAGAGACGGTCTACGCCCCTAGTGTACACGGAGACTGTCTACGCCCCCTGGTTTACACAGAGACTAGATGTGATTAGACACAATGATGTTTTCTTATTTCTCTAAGGAATTATCTAACGCAACTTTATGATAGAATATTGCAACATTTTGTTTTCTCTCCCTGTGTGTGTGTGTGTGTGTGACAGGAGCAGGGTCAAGGTCAAGCCGTCATCACCGCCATGGCAGATCACGAAGAAGATCAGGAATTCTCCGAGAGCGCCAATCTAAATAAGTAGGTCTTAGTTCCTGAACTTGTAGAGACATGAAAAAAGAGAATTTAACTGAGATCTTACCATCTCATTCATTGTAAGGCCTGTCATCGTCTAGGTTAGTTTTGTTGTATTAACATGACATCACTTGCATCTTCCAGTGATAGAACCACTAAGTCTTTATTATGTTACTTTCATATCTGTAGCATGTCTTTCTTGACCGTCTCTGAGACATTGGCATCTATCATCACTAAACCAAGATGATTTATCGATAGCTCATTACTAAACCTAGATGATTTACGTTTGCTCGTCACTAAATCAAGATGGTTTATCGATAGCTCATTACTAAACCAAGTTTATTTATCATCAGTTTATCACTAAATCTTTCTTGTTATCTTCTCCTAGTATCACCTCTAATTCATATAATGTTACCACACTTTTGTGCAGGGGGGGGGGCAGATGGTCGTGTGGCAAAGCACTCGACTGTTGACCTGAGGGTCCCAGGTTTGATCTCCGGTGAGGACCAATGGGTATTTGAAGTATCCGCAATATCTCCCGTGGTGCCTCTATGGCCATTGAACCATCGGCTTTGGTTGGGATGAAAGAAGGACACCATAAAAACCGTCCCATTTGTGGTTTACAGGATCTAAGAGATTTTATCTCATCCTTCCGGGGACTTCATACACCACAAATATGTGAATAGATGGTCGACCAGAGTGTTTCGGGTTCGATATTCCGTGAAGACCAATGGTTAAAGTTCCTTCCATGCCTCCCGTGGTGCCCTATTGGTTATGGTGGGGATGAAAGAAGGGCGTTTCTGAACAAAATTGTCCCATAATGCCTACTAGTGGTCACTAAATCATTAAGGTCCACAACATTAAACTATTATTGTTTTCTTTCATTGTTATCGGTATTACCTGTAACATTTCATTGTTATCAATATTAACCTGTAACATTTCATTGTTATCAATAATAACCCGTAAATTTCATTTTTATCAATATTAACCTGTAACATTTCACCGTTATCAATATTAACCTGTTATCGTTTCACATTTGTTTTCAATTTCTATTTACAAAGGAAGAAATATCACGATGGTGTAAATTACCATGACGACGACGCCCCTGATGACATTGGTGAGAAGTCGCCCCTGAACTCGGGCGCCTACTACGATCAAAACGTCGCGTCGTCGTCGTGCAACGAGCCTCTCATCGGCGTGGGCGGCTACGCCTGGCCCCAGGTATCCGTCCAGTCGCCGTACCTCTCCATGGCGATGATGGTCTACAAGGACCCGGCCCTCACGTACGGGCCCTTCATTTCGGCACCTCTTCTGCCCTCAGAGACGTGCACAGCCGGGCCCGTCGTCGTGGTGAGCGGTTCAGACATGGCCGTGAGTAGGGGCGAGCAACACCCGCTAACCGCCGGCGGAAAACCGCTGCCCGCCCAGTTGAGCATCGACACTGCTATCCTGGAAACCACTTCAACCACACTCCATCAATCTCAAGCAGCAGCATCCGCATCCGGCTACTCTCAGATCGACGCCGCCGTATTGCCAGCTTCCGGTCAACAAGACTGCGTCCGGATTTTCCCGTCAGACTATCTCAACCAGTACCACCAGCGCAGCGGTGTGAACCCAAGCTCCGCCAGCGCGGGGATCAGCAGTCTGCCGAATTCCACGGCCTTTATGATGATCAGGACTTTAGAGCTACAGGAAACTATTTGATTCCAATGTGAAACTGTTAATAAAAGACAATGAATACTATTTTTTTTTAAAACGCCAGCTTCATGTTATCAGCTTATCTTTGTACAATACGCAGGCTCGCTTTGAGCTTCATTAAGTTGCACCAAGCTGGTGTACGGTCCTTGATATTATACAGACTGGACGGGCTCAGCTTGCTATTAGCTCACCGTGAGCGCCTTGTGATATTTTAATTTCTCATTCAGAAAGCATGAGTACTGATTACAGGCAATTGATGACCTAATTAACTCAACCCACTTGTAACTTTTATCAAGGGAACTTTACGATAACCCTAGACCATTACTATTTACAGAACATTTCATTGTAATTGTTTTGAATACTCAAGTATTTGAGTAGCTCTCTTTATCGGAATAACGTTTTGAAATTTTTCATTTGATAACATTTTTTTTCTATGTTGATCTGATCAAATTTTTTATTGACTAAAGTTGCTCGTTTTTTTTTAAAATTTCAAAATAATGTACCGTGTATTCACTCATCAACTGGTTGTGTGTATGTACCATGTATTCACTCATCAACTGGTTGTGTGCATGTACCATGTATTCACCCATCAACTGATTGTGTGTATGTACCATGTATTCACCCATCAACTGGTTGTGTGTATGTACCATGTATTCACACATCAACTGGTTGTGTGTATGTACCATGCATTCACTCACCAACTGGTTGTGTGTATGTGTGATTGTATTAACGATTCTTCTTGGGATAACTCTGTTTACGTCTTTTAGATAAACTGCCCCTTTCTGACGTCGTTGTGTGTATTTATTAGGGCTGTACCGGATTGTAATTTTTTGATCCTGCAGGATCGGAACCGGAATCGGATTTAATATTTGAATCCTGCCGGAATCGGAACAGGAACCGGATTTTACTGAATTAAATAGTAATTTTTCCGAACGAAGTAGTAATTTGTCGCCTAACATAAAAAAGATATAAGAATAACAAATAGAATAAAAATTTAGTTTTCAAGTTCTAGATTCTAGATAGAAAAAAACAGTATTAACCATTTAGATCTTGAAGACTGTGACTAAAACCCCTTCCCCAATCTTGAGTTAAGAAAGATAACTCTGTCAAAATAACATGTTCTTCGGTTTTAAAAAAAATATTTTAATAAAGCCTTACCTAATTTAACTTGATTTATATTGCAATCAAACAAAGAAATGCACATATATATATGTTACCGGCAAAGTGTGAAATCCTGGCATTCTATAGAATGCCTGGGCAATGTATAGAATGCCTGGTGGTTTTAGGCAAAGTATAAAATTTTTAAATTGTGCATACTTTTCCTGGGCATTCTATACAATGCCTAGGCATTGTATAGAATCACTATAGAATCACTAGTGTCGTTTTGGCAAGGTATAAAATTTTTAAGTTGTGCATACTTTGCCATCATGGTTTATATCCTGAGGCATGTCTTCTGCAGACAGGGCTGTCTATTGCATTCCTTCAATAATATCATCTCTGTCTATCTGCTCTTGTGTCGTTGTATGCTCTGTATTCTTTTTTCGAGGTCTTCCTCTGTTTCCACATCTTGTAAAACATCGTCAGGTAGGGATGACGTTGTGAGGCCTACTTTAGCTTTTCAGCCAAAGAATGCTTTGTATGGTGATCTTTTAATCCCAGAATGAAAAGCTCTGTTCTTCATGAGTTGGACGAACCGTAACCCCTCACTCCAGCGGCCAGTTTTTCCATCTTGCATCCAAGCACACAACATATTTTCGATGTCCTGGTTAGCTCTTTCGACGCTCCCCTGGCTTTGTGAGTGGTGCGGCTTACCATGAACGATCTTCAAGGTGGGCCAGTACATCTTTAAGCTGCTTACCACACTGTTTGCAAATTCTCTGCCTTTATCGGACTGTAGAATTGTTGGAGCACCAAGCAAGGTAAATATGTCTACAAGTCGGTATGCAACTTCTTCTGCCTTCTTTGTCTTCAGGGCCCTGACAACCACTTACTTGGTGAGATGATCTTGATACACAATTATAAACTTGTATTCCCCATCAGGATGGGATTGAAAGTCGATGAGATCGACCTGACAACGGGAGTTGAATTCAGAGAAAAACATAGGCTTGACTACAATGACTTTTTTGAAGCCTTTTTGTTTTTTTCTGGCAAGGTTCACAAAGGTTAACATATAGTTCAATATCATGACGTGTAAT
The DNA here is from genome assembly GCA_021962125.1 of Bulinus truncatus. Lineage (NCBI taxonomy): Eukaryota > Metazoa > Mollusca > Gastropoda > Planorbidae > Bulinus > Bulinus truncatus. Next base: position 1,724,352 of record JAGDYQ010000082.1, on the reverse strand, counting down.
GTTCTTGTATTTGGGTGAAAGTTCTTTCAACACTCTGTCCCGTCTTCCATGACCAATAGCCAAATGGGCATTATGAAGTACGTCAAATAACTCGGAGTCCGCGACATAAAACTGAATGGCACTCACACCTTCTTTTTCCACCATCATGACATCATAATGTTTCACCAGCCAATAGTTACATACTTTGCCGAACGGGAACTCGGCATTCTATAGAATGCCTAGGCAATGTATGAAATAGCAATTTATTTCATACTTTGCCTGAAAAATTCAGGCATTCTATACATTGCCTAGGCATTCTATAGAATGCCGGATTTCACACTTTGCCGGTAACATATATAAACTGTGGAACCACCCGATAGCTTATCTTTCTTTAGTTTTCCATAGTGACGTCACCAAACCGTGTTGTTTCATTCATACTTTCCTTTAAACCATTTTCTGACTATTTCCCATAAAAACGCTAATTAAAATGCATTTCAAATCTAAATCAATATCACTTTAATGTTCAATTAAAAATGTATCTTCAAATTATTTATCTAAATATGCGAAGAATTTCATCCAAATCGTGACAATATCCACTAAATAAAAAAAATGTGCAGAAAAATAAATTATTGAACTATTTTTAAACTGTAAACACCCAAAAATAGATCGTTGTCTGCTCTTTAAAGAAGTTAAACTTTGATAGCTAAATATAGTTTATAGAAAACACGGAATCAAAAGTAGCGAAAGATAAGGTGTCGTATTACTAGACTAAATACGATTCAAATCTTCCTTTTAATATATTTGTACTTACATATAGAACTAAAAGCGATCGACGTTATTGTAGTTTTAAAAAAGCAAAGGAAGTTATTGTTTTAATTTATTTGTATAGCGCTAAATATTTCAAAATTATGTTTTGCTAAATTTTTTTTTTACAAATTTCAAACAACAAAGAAATCCGGCTTAAATCCGGTACATTTCAACCGGATCCGGAATCGGAACCGGATTTGTTAAAACTGCCGGAATCCGGCTTAACAGGAACCGGAATCGGATTCCGGTACAGCCCTAGTATTTATCAACGTTTTCCTGTGCAGTAACTTTAAAAAATTAGTCAGCTTATATTCTGTATAATGATTAATCCAAAACGACTCCAAGCTAGCAACGGGCAGAATATGAAACAAACATTTTAAGACTCCATCAACAACTTTTCTTAAAGTCTTTAACGTTTATGACAGGTGGGAGGGGGGAAGGGGGAATAATGCTTTCTGTCCCCAGTGGGAGGCCGTTAAGTTTCCCAGGCGTCGTGGGCCATATAATGACGTCATTAGATCCAGGCCCATCCAGGTCTTACTGTCACACCCCTCCCCCTTTATTTTTAGCTCCCTGTCATTCATATCTGCCCCCCCCCAACCCGGTGAACTATGAATTTTGCAAACTCCTAATCGACGAAACAGAATATAGTAAAAAGAAAAAACGCATGTCTAGCCACGTTTCAAATTGATTCATTTTTGTAGGTTTTTTTTATTATTGTTTAAAAACAGATATTAAAGGGATGATTTGAAAACATGACATCATGACATCACGTGTCACGGTCACATAGGACAAACTAAGTAATAACAATGATGGCCGCCACACAGTGCAACAGTAATGACACTAACAGCCACCAGACACAGTACAAGAGTAATGACACTAATAGCCACCAGACACAGTGCAGCAGTAATGACACTAATAGCCACCAGACGCAGTGCAGCAGTAATGACACTAATAGCCACCAGACGCAGTGCAGCAGTAATGACACTAATAGCCACCAGACACAGTACAACAGTAATGACACTAATAGCCGCCAGCTAAAGTGGAAACAATGAAATGAGGGGAAACCAGGACCGTAAAAACAGTAGGCAAGTTTAGTTTGTTTTGTTACTAGGGGTACTAAGTGTAATGGAAATAAAAAAGGGGTTATACAGTTGTTGAAAATTAGGGAAACACTGACGTAGACTAAATAATAAATAAGGTTTTAATAATAGAGTTAAAATCTAGCATCTATAAGGCTAATGTATCTTTTTTTTTTCATTTGAACTCATATATGTAACTAAGGTACATTTGTCGTGGCTAACAGTTTGAGGACGGGGGAGGCGTGGGGGGAGGGGTGGGGGGGGGAGGGGTTCTCCTCAAATTGTTTAATTTGGAAACTCGTAAAACAATCATTTCCCCTTGTGTGCAACACCGTAATTTCTAGCCCCCCCCCTCCCAATAAAGACGACACAGTTTAGGACTTTAAAGTAATGTTAAATAATGTAGCATTTAATTCAAAATGTTTCCTCCTTTCGCTGAGTTAAGAGTCGGCCAAGAGCCGCCCATCTTTTCTAGCCTACTTTCATCTAGCACCGTATCACCTCCTCTTAATCCGAATGTATCTCTGCACCTTTTTTTCTGGAGTCCGAATCCCTTTGTGTCTTCCACCTGAGAAATAGTTCGAATAGGACGAGTGCTGTCTTTCTCGTCGTAGTTGTTTTTTTTTTTTTGTGTTACGCTTTAGTTTGTTTTGTTTATAGAAACTCTTGTCATGCTTTTCAGCAATTGTAGTTTTTGATCTACTTCATTAGTCCATAATAGTGTCCACATGAGTGTGTTCGGTTGAAAACATTACACGGGATGTCCACAATCTCTTTACAAGTCAAAGAATTTATCAAGAATGTAAATTTAATTTGCTTCTTTTTCTTTTTACATGTCCCTGAAAGGATTAGACGGCTTTTTGATGTAACCTTCTTTCACCCCCTCCTCCCTTCCCCCCCCCCCTCCAGCATGGCCGACAGTGAAAAGGTCGTGGAGGCTCAAGGGGATTCAAGTATGTGTCCGGGACTTGGCGAGAGTCTAACCCGTAACCCAACGCATGCAGGTCCTGCTGCAGCATGAAGATACGGCTTGCCACCAAAGAGCCACCCAGACACAAACCTCATGCTACATGGGCCCCGGCAAGTACTATTGTCTAAGGCCCACAAATATCTGTTAGTCTCTGGCTAGTGCCCTATGAAACCTAAGGACGTCACTGATGATATTTAATGATGGATGTCGAATACGTGAGTTTTAAAAATGAACGTTAACTTATGTCTACAGATTTCATTCTCTTCTAGGTCTACATATTTCGAGAAAGACGTGTCTCTTCCATTGACTCGGAACAACATTGCACTGCAGGGGCCCATTGACTCGGAACAACATTGCACTGCAGGGGCCCATTGACTCTGGACAATATTGCACTGCAGGGGCCCATTGACTCGGAACAACATTGCACTGCAGGGGCCCATTGACTCTAGACAATTTTGCATTGCAGGGGCCCATTGACTCGGAACAACATTGCACTGCAGGGGCCAATTGACTTATACCGAATGGTAATTAACTGGCTTATCGTTAAAGAAAGATAATTTATCTATTTTTTGATACAAACGATTCTTCAGTCTTTATCTACTCCGTGCAATTCTTTGGGGCTTATGGGAGTTTACTTTTTTTTAGTTTTCAAGCATAAACCACTCCCTTTGATTATAAAACTGTTTCATTCCATAGAATTTAAAAAAAAAAATGTTTTTAAATCCATTAACACTCTATCACACCGCTTTGAAAAAAAAAAACAAAAAACTTTCATTGATGCTGTTTATTATCCATTGTTATGGTTTTCTTTTGACGTTCTGCGCGTGATGAATCCATTTTTTCCCTCCCCTTTATTTTAAAAATAGAAGCTTCGTGTGAAAAATAATGGAAGAAATTATTTTATTGGGAGTATCTTTTTATTTTAACCACCACCTATTGAGTCACGATATTTTAGCGTGACATATGTCATGATAATGAAACATGTTAATGAAAGGATGTTAACATTTTAATCTGACAGGTTTCTTTAGGTTATTTCTCAAAAAACAAAAGTTAGAAAAAAAAAGGGAACAATTGAAATAAAATACACATACATTTTCAGTAACTCCTTCGGTTTTTCACTCCAGTTATGTCCCCTCGACCAGAAAGCCTTTTTTTTGTTTTCTATCTAAACGTGGTGAATAGAACCAGAAATGAAAGCAAATGTCTGTCTGGCTTCTATCAATAGGAAGATTCAAAGTCTAGAGAACAGCGGGTATCTAAAGAAACCGATGGGGATGGTTGAAAGGATCTGCCTTGTGGAAAGATTGTGTTTCTCATTATTTTATTTGACAGCCATAACGCTGACCGATAGCTGGGAACAAAAAGGTTGTTACGGCAATAGTTTAATAGCTTAAGTCGCCATCTTTATTATGGTCGATTAGGTAGGTATACATTGTAGCAACTGGGATGTATGTGAAATGACCGCGTAAGTTAAAAAGATGAAAAACAAACAGCATTTGTGTTCTACTGTTCTAGTCCAAACGTGTGTGTGTGAGATATCGTGCATTAAGCATGTAATTTGTGTTCCTATGATCTTGACGCTTACATTGTTTTAATAAATTTGGAAAACAGATTTACTTTGAAAAAAATTGCAGTACGCTGATGGGAATTTAGTTTAGTTTACAAATTTACCTCAAATGTTGTTTTTTTTCCTTGGGTATCCCGGACATCTCAGATTCATAACTAGATATTATCAAACATTTTATCACAATACTACAGAGCTTCCATCAACTAAACTTGGGCACATGTGACTACAGACACTCAAACCAGTTGATGTCATTTTATTGTAGATATTCGACATTAGCACCCTAAAGGCAGATGCCTATGACATGTGTTCAAATTGTAATTTATTTTTGCTGGTCCTGACATGTAATAAAACAAAATTTAAGATTGTAATGATTCTTATTAAAAGTGATAGCATTAATTAAATCAGCAAAAAATATATCAGCAGGGCAGTATTAGGCAGTATTGGGCAGTATTGCGGCTTCGTTTATTCGCTTTCATTTTATTTTCATACTTCATTACTTACTGTTTTTTGAATACCATAAAAGTGTATGAAATAATTACGTACAGCTTTATGTGGGGATGTACCAATGTGATAATTTGATAATAAAAATCTTTTAATTCATGTCCAAGTTTGTTTTTTGTTATAGTTATTGTATTGTGTTTCTTACTGGTAATATAAAAAATAACTCATACATTGACTCAATACGTAATCAATAACTTTACGTTATCACATGTAAATGTTTTTAAACATTTGAATCAATACTACATTGTCGCAGTCAGGAAATCTACCACCCTGGCAAACTTGAAAATAAAAGGTCACAGCCATGGGCGTCGCAAAGAATTTTTTTTTCCGGGGGGGGGGGCAAAATTTTCCGGGGGGGGGGGACAAATAACAACTTTATGACATTTTTTTAAATGCCCCCCCCTCTTATATGACATTTTTTCAAGTGTACGCCCATGGTCACAGACTCGTTGCAATAATGACACATTTCAAGTGGCGACCATTGACAGTTGACCCTAATAGCGGCGGCCTGGAATAAAACAATAATATTACATCAGTATACCCGTTTACAGAAATCAATTTACTTCAGTTAAATAATTTTCAATTCTGAAATATCCCATACACAGGCCCGTAGCCAGGAATATTGGATTGGGGGGGGGCGAAGACATTTTTTTCGGGGGGGGGGGTGCCGAAGAAATTAACCTGGGGCACAGGGGCGGATCTAGACAACTTTGACGGGGGGGGGGCAAAACATTGACCCCCGGGGGGGGGAGGGCAATACTGTTTTCATTGTTGAAAATTGGTCTTAGAACAAAAAATATTTCGATAATTTAATGATGTCTTACCTAAACTTGCGATAACAGGGGGGCATGGCCGCCCAGCCCCTCCCTCTAAATCCGCCCCTGGTGGGGTAGAAGAAATGTTCGGGGGGGGGGGCGAAAATGGAGGCGCGAAACGCCGAAAACTTGCAAATGGAGAGGAGGGGTTTGGGAAGGGGTTTGCAGTTTCATATCTGGAAATGTGCATTTTAGTACCAATTGTTTAGCTATTAATTAGAAATATATAATTTTAACTACGTTTCAATAATGCATGGCATGTTGCAGTTTTGTTAAAAATAATTTAAATAGTAAAGAGTTTTAATGATAAAAATGTATTGAGGCTGAGCAATTTTTGATTCCTGTTATAAATATATTGACCATTTGTTCTGCTACACAATTGTTACATACTAGATACCTGATTTATATTATTATACTGTTGGTTTAACAATCAATATATAAAACTATTACAAGGTTGCGAACAAGCCCATCAACAGAAATTTCGGGCCCCTGGGCAGGGGTGACACGGGACTCCGTGCTGATATTAATATTTTAAAAAGTTGATTGGCCAGCTCAGTCCGGGTCCCTAAAACTCGCCGGGCCCCTGGGCATTGGCCCCCTTGCCCCCCCCACTCGTCGGCACTGGTTGCGAACGTATATTATAATACGTTTCAAATTTGCAAACGTCGTGGTTTTAGCACTAAATTTACCTAAAAATGCTTCAGCATTCAGATTGTCTGTTAAATCTTTTTCAAATGCAAGCAGGAAAAGATTGCTTAGACGCTTTTGTAACATTGATCTGCGATATGGGGTGAGCATTCGTGTGAGGGTTGAGAAACTGTTCTCACACACGGCTGTTGAAGCCCCAAATGCCAATGCTGCCCAAAAAACCCAGAAGTGAACTTCAATAAGATTCAATCTTTTATGCCCAAAAATTAGATAAGCTATTTATGTAAATAAAATAGCCTGAATGATTGCCAAAATATAAACTTTTAAGTTTTTATAATTATTGATTTATTGAACAAAATGATTGATGTTTTCTAGCCGTTATTATTAAAATTTTGTCAAAAAGCTCAAATCATGCACGGGGGGCTCAGGTCATGAACGGGGGGCTCAGCCCCCCTAGCACCCCTCTGGCTACGGGCCTGCCCATACACACCCTTTCCCACACACATACAGTACAGTCTGATAAGCTATAATCAGTGATAACGTTTTTTTTTAATCCTATCCAATGTAATAATCATTTTAATCAGTTTAAAAAAACATCAAAACCATTACTGGCCAATCTTTGATTCCTGCACATAACCTGATGACGTTTGTATGTTAAACCGAAGACGTATATATGTTAAACTGATGACGTATATATGTTAAACTGATGACGTATATATATATATATATATATATATATATATATATATATATATATATATATATATATGTTAAACCAAAGAAGGAAAAAAAATCATTTGAAATCGTAGGAATGATAAATTGGTTTCTACTATGACCCAACCCCCTCCCTTCGTTCCCCCTCACCACCACCTTAGTCATGAAACAATACATTTACTCAGACATTTACAGAGTTCAATAAGTACAGTATATCAAGGGGTCCCCAAAGTGTGGATCTAAACCCAACAGTGGATCGCAATTTATTTTGGCATGGGTGACAAAAAAATATGCCATAACTCTTTGACTTAAAATAAATAGTATTACAAAAGACGCGAAATATGCTATGAATGAATACATAGAAAACAGTAGTTTTTTTTTTTCTCTCAAATATAACAAAGTATATTTAAGTGCATAGCTCTACCGTGCATCTATGTGTTGACGGTCGTGAGGGTCCCTGGTTCGACCTCCTGTGAGGACTGATATATTTTCAGGTCATGGTTAAAGTGCCCACTATATCTCCCTAGTGTGCCTCCATGGCCGTTGCACTATCGGTTCTGGTGGGGATGAAAGAAGGGCACCATAAAAAAAAACCGTCCCATGAGTGGTTTATTTTGGATTTAAGAGATTTCATCTCATCCTAACAGGGACTTCACACACACACACACGTGACACCATGCATAGGCGCAACTAGACCAAACTTTCCGGGGGGGGGGGGGGCAAAAAAAAATCACTCGTATTAAAAAATCACATTATTTATATATTTGTATTTTATTTTAAACAAATTTTGGTCTAATCTTTTAATTTTTTTATTTCGGAGGGGAAAAATGCCCCCAGTGCCCTCCTCCCCCCCCCCCATACTAGTTGCGCCACTGACAACATGCATATCGTAGTTATTATTTTGAAAAAAAAACACAATTCTTTAAAAACAACAACAACAATCAATCAATTAAGCTCTGATTTCTCGTTTTATTTTGTCTCGTTTTTTATTTTGGTTTACAAGTGGGTTGTGACTAGCAAAAAAAAAGTTTTCACAATCTCCATCTTTATATGGTTTCCTTTAAGCTCTTTTATTTTATTTTTTCTTTTCTTTATAGTTCGATCGTGTCAGGCTGACCTTTGTTTCCCATCACTCCACCACCAGACCTCTATCTGTTCATGTAGCATCGAGAAGTTGACTCAGTTAAGTGCATCACTACCGCTAGACTACCCTGTTACACTCAGGATTCTTTCATACAGGGTGGAGTGTTAATTTACATCGTATTTTTTTTAATTCAACAAAAAGACTATCAGTAAAAAAAAAAGTACATAAACTTGTAGACAAACAGACAGACATCTAGATAGATGGAATGACAGACAGATTGACAGACAGACATACTGACTGCCCAAAGGAAAGATATATATATATATATATATATATAGATTTATAGATATATAGATAGACAGACAGATAGATAGATAGATAGATAGATAGATAGATAGATAGATAGATAGATAGATAGATAGATAGATAGATAGATAGATAGATAGATAGATAGATAGATAGATAGATAGATAGATAGATAGGTAAACGCTTGTTATGTACATATACAAGGCTATCCTACAAAATGTTTCCGTTTAAAAATATCCTAATGAAGCAACCAATCAAATCCCTGCCATCTTTCACAGTGAATCTATCGCTACATCAACAGACCCCGGGTAAACCAAAATATTCTTGGAAACAATTTTTGCTGGGGAGTGTTCATAAATATTTTCTTATTTTCCTTCAGGCCACATCACGTGTGTTTCATAATGGAAATTTTCTGACTAAATATAAAAAAAAACCTATTAATCTCTAATAAATTGTTTATTATGACCCCCAGGGAAAGGAAGAGGGAGGGGGCAAGAATAACAATTCACTTTCACTCATTATAGTAAAAAAAGGGAGACAATAACTCAGTTATTTAAAGGGAAATAATTGCACTCTGATCTAGAAAAAAAAAATATGAGTCTTTTAATCATCTAACAAAAGTCTTTCTTGATTTCCTGCAAACTTATAAAGAGTAACTTGTAAAACGCTCAGTGAGTTGAATGTCATGTGTCCATGTGACAGTAATTCATGTGTCCGAGTTACAGTATTTCTATAAGTTGAATATCATGTGTCCGAATTACAGTATTTCTATAAGTTGAATGTCATGTGTCCGAGTTACAGTATTTATATAAGTTGAATGTCATGTGTCCATGTTACATTATTTCTATAAGTTGAATGTCATGTGTCCGAGTTACAGTATTTCTATAAGTTGAATGTCATGTGTCCATGTTACAGTAATTCATGTGTCCGAGTTACAGTATTTCTATAAGTTGAATGTCATGTGTCTGTGTTACAGTAATTCTCTAAGTTGAATGTCATGTGTCCATGTTACATTAATTCATGTGTCCGAGTTACAGTATTTCTATAAGTTGAATGTCATGTGTCCGAGTTACAGTATTTCTATAAGTTGAATGTCATGTGTCCGTGTTACAGTAATTCTCTAAGTTGAATGTCATGTGTCCATGTTACAGTATTTCTATAAGTTGAATGTCATGTGTCAATGCTGCACTAAAAAATATCTACAAAATAAAAATATTTCAACATTATGTAGTCAATGGCTGTAATAAAAAATTATTTTTTTTCCACCTTTCATAACGTCTGCTGGTTGATTGTTTGGTTATATCAATATAGAGTGAGCTAATAGCAGTTCAAGCAGTCTACTGTCAAAAGCTGTAAAATAATCTTGGAACCATCAAATTTCACTGTTGTTTTTGTTTTATCAAATATCCATAAATGTGGTACCTTATAGATTTTTTTTGTCACCATTTATTTTAAGCTGAACATAGAACCATCTATAAAATGTATTTTACTTCTACTTTTTTTAAAACATGGCAAATGTTTATTCATGAATTAAGGGTTGAATTACAGGTGTTTCAGATTGCTGCAAATGAAATTAAATAGAACTGTGCCTGGGGTATTCTTAACCCATTACTGTGGGCAGTGGCGCAAACAGCAAAAAATGCTGGGGGGGGGGGGGGGGCTCACATATAGAAAAAAGACAGTTTATATAGTAAAATATGTATGATGATTTGGTCTGGGGGGCTCAAGCCTCTCCCCTTGCCCCCCTTGGTTGCGCCGCTGACTGTGGGGGTGAGGGTAAATATTTAATATACTGCAGGCAACATTTTTTTTTTGTTTCTTCATTTTCTTTAATACAATTTTTCAAATACCTATATTTTACTCAATACCCTTGACTATTTCATTTCTACAAAAAGATATAGAAGACACTGCTATAGAAGTCGTTATTACTATTGATAAATAGTTTTCTTTATGTTGCATGTAACATTTCAACTGATTAATTTTAACAGCCAAATCTTTTTTTACACTTACAAGAAACAAACACATGTACAAGAAAGCCCAACTTTAATACAAAAATATAAATTTTTTAAAAAAGTTATAACAATCATATGAAACATTTTCTTTTTCGATTCCATCTTTTTATTCTTTGCTTTTCATTTGAAAGCGTTAAATAGTAAAAAAAACTAATTAGTCAAACATAACTTATTGTTGAAGAAGATTGTTTACAGGCTTTTGAAAAAAAAAATTGATTAAAAAATATGTTAATGAGTTGTTTGGAAAAAATATCAATAAAAATGCATATAATGGCAGGTAAAGCTCACCTCAATATCAATATTTTTTTTTGTTTTAAAAGAACCAATCTTTTTAGTTTGTTTTTATGGAAATAGAAATATTTCAACAAACATTTTTCAAAATAATAAGTGCAAACAAAACTTATCCAAAATAAAATGTGAAAAAAAAAAAATTATAAAACAAAAATCAAAATATACATGTTTAAAGATTTATCATAATTTAAAAATAAAGTTAGAAATAAATACGTAAATTGTTTAATTGAATTAAATTTCTGCGAGAAAATATCTTCAAAAGTTCTTACCGTTACATTACTATCTGTGATCAATTAAATTGATTTTGATTACTTATGATGATCAGCTAAATTCATAGTTCATAAAGCAAAAAATTTTCTAGATGAAAAAGAAATTTAAGAAGTTCATCACCAACATTTTTTCAATCGTTGAGAAATAAAAATCTAATTTCACTTTATAGTTATTTCTTTAAAATGTTATCTCATTTTTTTTTTCAATTTTAAAGCTGGATTATGGTTTTATGCTAATCTGCATTAGTTATTAAATTTTTTCTTCTAATACCTGACTTGATTACATATACTTTAAATAAAAGAAATAGCTTACAATAGAAAACACGTGTTGAAAAAAAAAAAGTTATTTCAAAATATATTTACAGCCAAATTAATCAAATGTAAAACAAAGTGTGTATACTTGAATGATATGTCTTTCATTATTATTTTTTAATTATTTTCTTTTGTAAGTTAGTCAATAATGACTATAAAATTTTGTATTCATACATTGATTATTTTTTTATTGGTATTGAATAATTTTAAATAAGAATCATATGACTTTTTTTTTCTCTCAAAAACCATAAACAAAAAATTAAACTACACAGCTAAAATCATCACATTGTTTACTGTAACAATTCTGTGTCAAATACAAAACAAAAAATGAAAAAAAAATATTTCATTTTTTTTTATCAGATCTGCATGCAAGACTTGAAAATTGATATGTTTGACCAGGGAAAAGATTTTTTTCTTTTTATAAAACGCAACATCATCAAATTATTAAAATTTATCAATTCAGTCATTAGCAGCTTTTGAAAGCAATAAAATGTAAGGCTTGGAAATCCCATAAAGTTTTATATGGCACGGGATTCCAACATGGCGGTCCACACCCAAGGGGAAGCAATTAGTTATAAGAGGGTACACAGCACAAAGAAAGAGGTTGTCAAACTCAGCTCTATTGCTATTGCAGCATTATTATAATTTTTTTTGATGGAAATATAAATGGCACAACAAAAACTGTTCCCAGTGGCTAAAACTTTCTGAGTCAGTATTAAGAGAAAATATCTGATTATTACAAGGCCTTCATTGAAACTGTCGTAATTTAATTCATTAATATTTAAAAAAAAAATATTTTAAAAAAAATATTCTTATTACATACATAAAATAGAATACAAGGACATATATTGAGAATAGCAATCAATGTCAAGGTTAACACCCAGACTTTTAAAAAAATGCTGATTTAAAAACAAAAAAATGAACACACAATAGTCTGACGACATATTATCTCGTTAGTATTGAGATTCATAGGGTTTCAATCCCTTATACCTGTATCTATTTTTTTTCTGATTTTGAAAAATAAGATTAACATGGTTAACCAGTGAAAAAAAAAATTAAATACAATGAAAACAGAAACATTAAAAAAAACGATGGAATAATTAAAAAAAAGGGAGTTTAAAATAAATATTTTAATAAATTCATTTGTTTTAAATAATTTATTGGAATGATTTGATATATAAAATGTTCTTCTAGCTTTAGACTGTATCACTAAACTGATGAGAAAAATATCTACCAAATGGTTTATGTCATTAAAATACAACATTAAACAATCACTTACTAAAAAAAAAAACTATTTTAAATTAGAAAAAGCAATAGTTTAAAACATTATTTTGGAGGTTCAAATATTACAGAACTAGCTATTAGTAACATTTTACTGACAAAATATTAGTTCCTTTTCTACTTCGTATACTAATAACACAAAGTAATAATGGATCTGAGCATGTACAAATTTAAAAATCAGTATTGCATTCCATCCTATCAACCACTAGTTAAGGTGACAATTAAAATATATTATAATCTCATTAAGTTAATGACACAATCTAAACTGTAATAAAAGTCATATTATCCAAATAAGAACCAAAATATCCCCAACAAAGATCAAAGTACAGAATTTATAACAAAATAAAACATATAATATGAAGAGTGTTTTTTATCAATTTAGCAAAAAGTTTTTATTTAAAAGCTTTTATAAATTCAAACATTTGACTGATGAGTGTAATTTAACAATCAACTTTCCCAATGCCTTTTTATGTTTTGACGTTAAATATTTTGATATGAATACAGCATGGGATTTATATTTTTATCTAAATGTTGCTTATTTAAAAATTAGCATCATAATTATAGCTGGTAAAGATAAAAAAATAGCTGAAGCAATTTCCAGTAAAAAAATACTACATGTAGTAATAAACAAATCTTTATTAATAATTAAATTATAATTCAAGACTCTTATTTCTAATTGCTCCCTAACCCTTTCAAAATGTACAATGTACTTTATTAATTTGACGTAAAACTTTTTAAACACCAAACTACATGTACATGTATTATCAAGGGCTTAAAAAAATCTATAACTTTTGTTTCCAATCCAATACTTAGACACAGAAACAAATGAACACAAAAAAAATATTTTGCTAAATAAAATATTTATATTAAATGCATAACTTTCTGAAAATAATTTGAAAAAAGTGTACACAGCCTCTGAATGACTGAAATTAATTTCTTTTTTCTTCATCTGAAAAATTGCACTTTAAATAATGAAGAAAAAAAAAACTTCAAGAAATATAAAACAACGTTATAGCAACGAGACAGTATGGGGAAAATTGAAATTCGGTTGGTAACTGCAGTGAAAATATACGTTTATGTACAACAACATTTCAAAATATGTCACAACATAACCGGTAATAATAAAAAATATCAATAGTAATCCTAATCACAGTAATCAAACTGATTTTTATAACAGGTGGCAAACTATTTATTATTTTACTGTGAATTGACAGGTAATATTTCTATTAATGCTGAACGTCATTGTGCAATAATATCCATATTGATCATTACAATATACACGTATCAACATTGATAATTACAACATTTCTTTTAAAATTCATTGCAAAAGGAAAAAAAAAAATTTCCTCAGTTGTTTTGATATGCACTTTCCATAAATTGAGTACAACTGCAGATTTGGACACAGTGTTTAGAAAAAAAATTATTAAAACAAAACACACTAAAGACCAGGCTTCAATGCACAAGGTGTCAATGTGGTTTGTGTAAAAGATGAGGTGTCAATACAAAAGTTGAATGTAGTTTAAGTAAAAGATGAGGCTTCATTGCAAAAGTTGAATGTAGTTTATGTAAAAGATGAGGCTTCAATGCAAAAGTTGAATGTAGTTTATGTAAAAGATGAGGTGTCAATACAAAAGTTGAATGTAGTTTATGTAAAAGATGAGGCTTCAATGCAAAATTTGAATGTAGTTTATGTAAAAGATGAGGTGTCAATGCAAAAGTTGAATGTAGTTCATGTAAAAGATGAGGCTTCAATGCACAAGTCCAATTTGTCCAAAAACCTGACTTCAGTGTGAGAAGAACAGAATGAGAAGAGGAATGGGTATTCCTGACACAGTCCCAGCTGTGGGTGGGGCTTGGGGTCAAAGTTTACAAACTTGACCAATTCGATGCTCTCTGCGTTATTCTTTCTCCAGCACTGATAGCAGCTTGTCTGATTGGTCAGTTCACCTGAAGTTATAAGTTCATTTTTTAAGAAAATATTTTCGACAGTTTAGATTTCTGAAGGATCTATGAATTGTAAAACAATTTAATGTGCAGAAATATCAAAAGTGCTGAGAACATATTTTTAAAAATTAACTCTCTGTCACCAAATTTAATTATTTTTTCTAATAGAATCCAATAGCAAATTAAAAATTTTTAAATTTAAAATGACTTGAAAGAAAATGGGTTTCAATTATAAATACCATAAAATGACTGCACTTAAAAAAAAATTGACATCTATTGTAAAGATTTGTTTCTTTTAAAAACTGCAAACAGCTCAGGCTATTTAATTTACTCTTACTCTGAACTGGCAAAGGAAGCTGACCAGTGTTTAGTTAGGCTATTTAATTTACTCTTACTCTGAACTGGCAAAGGAAGCTGACCAGTGTTTAGTCCCCATCTGTCCACAGCTGACCGAGACAAATGCCAGAGAGATGGAACACGTTTCACAGAGTTTGACAAAACATGTTCCACAGATGTCCACTGTAAACCTGGGTCAGTCTTTTTAAGAAAATTATTTCCAAAAGCTGTCGGGTTGAAAAAATGATTTTTTAACAAAGTAGAATAAATAGACTTGACCTACATTTCATTCCATAAATAATTACTGAAGTTAATTTTTTTTTTTAAACATTTACCACAAATGGTGAGTTTGTACTCATAAAAAGCAAAAATGAGGTAGAAAAAATACCAACTCTGAATGGAGAGTTGCGACTGTCTAAACAATAAGGCCGCAGGTAAGAAGGTCAACTTGTTAGAGCTGATGTCCAGCTTTTCCAGCCTGTAA
Source organism: Bulinus truncatus (assembly GCA_021962125.1). Taxonomy (NCBI): domain Eukaryota; kingdom Metazoa; phylum Mollusca; class Gastropoda; family Planorbidae; genus Bulinus; species Bulinus truncatus. The sequence continues at coordinate 1,708,950 of JAGDYQ010000082.1, read as the reverse complement.
CATTGGGAGATCTCACTTGGGACAAGAACTAGCCTGTAATTAAACAGGAAAAAAAAAATTTTTTAAATAGAACAAAAAATTATTCTAAACGCTATGTGGCAGATATTGTATTAAAATGATTAAAAACAGAAAGAAAAAATCCTTGTTAAAATAGTTTTCCCCTTAAACCCTAATTCCTTTAAGAGATGGCAAGGGTTTTATGATCTAAATGTTGAATAATATGATTAAATACAGTTAAACTTCAGTAAATTTTTAAACAAACTTTGCCTAGCTATACAAGCAATAAAACATTTACTAGCACAATCACAAGGCAGGTGTTGAGGAGTAATTTTCAAGGAAATAGAAAGATTGGTCAAGCAAGAAACACCTAGAAGTGTGACTTCCTTTGCTAACAATGCTTTTTCAAAAGCCATGTAAAATAATATAAAACTAATTTTGAAATGGCAAGCAACAGAATATATGTAACTGGTTAAAAAAAACAACTTTTTAGAACTTGAGTCTTACTTTTGTATCTATTCTAAGTAGCTATTATTGTTGATTTTATCTAAAGAGTTGATAATGGACAAACCTGTTGTTGGAAATGTATAAATTTCTTAAAACTGTGCAAGAACTGATAGTGGATGGTATAAGTTGAAGATCACAGTAGCTCATGTCCAGCTTCTGAAGACCAATCAAATTCTTAATAGATGCTGGAAGTGTGTTTAATAATCTGTTGCCACGGAAACATAAAGCCTGCAATATGTTTTTGTTTTAAACCGATATATTTGCACAGAAACAATATTGGAAATAAATTACTTCAGCTATCATTAATCAGTTTGTAAATTTAAAATTCTCTGTTGAAATAATTCATCTATAAAATTCATGTTTATCAAAGATTGAAGACAAAATGTTAACATAATTAATATAGTTAAATCTTTAATGAATATTAGTACTGTACTCTCTTTATAACTCGTAATCTTAATACATTAACCATTGATCAGCTGATATTTATTTTTTAAGGCTTGGAGTTGAAGAATATTTTCTTAAAGAGAAGCCTAAAAAGCAAAAGGACAAGTCTAATTTATTAAGTTAATTCAATTCCTTTGAAAAAAAATGGAGTTATCCCATACGTTTGAAAAAAAAACAACATTGTAAACCCAGATAGCTATAGTTTTTTTTTTACTTTTAAGAATAAGTTAATTTTTTTTTTTTTTTTGCATTAAAATTTGGGGGTTTAATTTTTTTACCATCATAAAGAGTGCTTTCGGAAGGACAATGTATATTACCTGCAGTCCACGAATGTTAAAAAGACTGTCACAAATTACTGAGATCTTATTATACCTGTGGCAAGTATATAGAAAAAAATGATGTTGTAATGTTTTGTTTTGGATTCAAAACTAAGATTCTACAGACACAAGTTTATATATCAGACTAAGAATCTGCTATCAATAGTTTCAAAATCTGTCACCTAAACTTTGTATAATTTTATTTCATTGATTAAGAAAAATTAACAATTTGCCTAAATTTTCAAAATTCAACTTTTCATATAGAAGTTTAAAACAATGACACAGGTAAATATCCATTAGTGAATTAATTACATAAGGTAATTACAATTCATAGTGAACAGCACAAAATTATTTAAAAGGATTAATTTTTTGTTTAAATTGCAAATACATGCTCAAGACAAACTATTCATACAAAAACATTCCCTGCAAAAAAAAATAAATACAATTACAAACCCTAAACTGAGGCTTTGAAGAGAATGCATTTTATCAATGTCCTGAGGGATGATTGCCAACTGATTGTGATCCAGATAAAGTCTATGAAGCTGCTGAAGTTGAAGTAAACATTCTGTAGGAAATAAAATTTTATGAAGTCATTTCTTCTGTTTAAATGATTAAAAAAAAAAAAAGATGATGACATAAAATGAACACTAAAAAAAGTATGATCAATAAAACAAAAACTTGGCTATAGTGTGTACCTCTCTTAAGTTTAAAGTATGAGCTTGTAAACTGGTAGTATTTAAAAAAAAGGATAATTAAACTGAATGAATGTAGAATAAAACTTTAACCTGGAAATTTAGAGATCTTGTTATTCCTCAAATCAACAAAGGAAAGTTTATGAAGTGCAGAAAAATAGTCCTGCAAGTAATAAGAGAAATTGAACTTGCATTTAGTAAATCCACATGAATTTATGTACTTATATGATAACTAACCCTCCATTGTTAAAAAAAAAGAAACACTTTGCCAATCATTTAAGCAGCTAAAAGCCAACAACAGAATAAAACTTTTCTCTTACTGGAATGTGTTGCAGTTTATTATGAGATAGGCTGATATTTACAAGACCTCTCATCAAAGTCAACTGCTCAGGAATCACCGCTATGTTGTTGTGAGAAGCATCTAGACCACAAGCGTTCATGCAATGAAAACCAAAGCGAGGAGGAAATTCTAGTAAATCCAAGCAACTGCTTGACAAGAAAAAGTGATATTTAAAATATTTTTCAGCATAATTTTAATGTTTGAAAAAATAATCTTAATTTAAATAAAATTGATAAAATAAAATTTAGTTCAAATTATTTCTCTTGAAAAAGAAGCAAGAGAAACAGATAAACTTAGATAAAAGATACACCTTTGAAAATTTACAAAGTAAATGGATACGCCTTTGAAAATTTACAAAGAAAGTGAATTTTTCCATATAAAGTAAAGTATGTTATCTATATACTTATAAGACGCATTTGTTGTCTGTCTGTCTGTCTGTTCCCTTATAACTCAAGATCCAGACAACCAAAAAACGTGAAACTTGGTACACGTACACATAATTACATGGGTAAGGTTATAGGACAGGTTTCGTTTCATCTCAATGGGTAGTTTAATTGTAATTAATTATTTTAGTACTTTAAAATATTATCGATTATAGGAACGCCATGTCATTTTCCGATGATACATTTTTAATTTCCTGATGATACATTTTTAAAAGAGGGGTAACTTCCGGAAACTCCTATTGTAAACATGGTGAAATCAATAGTCATATCTATTTACCTATCATTTTATGTATTCAGAAGATTAAAATTAAAGGTGCACTTTAATAAACCGAAATACATTAATTAAAATGTTTCTGTGACATTATTAACATTATTAATACAATCTCAATGGGTAGTTTAATTGTAATTAATATTTTTAGTATTTTACTATATTAAAGTATTCACGGTATGGGATCGCCTTCACTATAAATAAAAATCCTCTGTGACGTCATTTCCCGATGATGATATCAATGCACAGGGAATTCCCTGTATTCGCACACCAAGTGAATGTGTAATTGAACGGACGGAGAAGAAAGGGTTAGGGACGAAAAAAAATTAAAATATTGTTGTTTTTTTTTTTCATGCTGCAAGGACCTGGCTTTGCCCGGTTTTAAAATAAGGTTTTCTGTTTATTTAAGAAGCGTAATTTGACGTTTAACTGTACAGAGAGAAGGAGGGGGAAGAGAGATAAAGAGAGAGGGGGCAGGGAGGGAGAGGGAAGGAGGGAGGAAGGGGAGGGAGAGAGGGGGGAGAGATAAAGAGAGAGGGGGCAGGGAGGGGCAGGGAGGGGCAGGGGAGGAAGGGGAGGGGGAGAGAAGGAGGAAGGGAGGGAGAGATGTGGTAGGGAGTGAGATAAAGGGGGAGGGTTGGAGAGAGAGGGAGAGAGAAAGGGAGGGAAGGAAAGAGAAAGGAAGGGAGGGAGTAGGGAGGGAGATAGAGGGGAGGGAGAGAGATAAAGAAAGAGGGGGCAGGGAGGGAGAGAGGGGGGAGGAGGTAGGTGGAGAGATAGGGACGGGGGTGAGAGAAGGAGGGAGGGAGGTAGGGAGGGAGATGGGAGAGTTATGGAGGGAAGGAGAGGGAGGGAGGGAGAAAGGGAGGGAGGGAAAGAGAAAGGGAGAGGGGGTAAGGAGGGAGAGAGAGGGGGAGGGAGGGAGGGAGAGATGGGGGTAGTTAGAAAACAAAAGGTAAACAGAAAACCTTATTTTAAACCCGGGTACTTGCAACTAGTACAATATATCAAATTCATTTCAAAATGATTATTTGTTTGATATAATATTGAAGTTACCCATGGTAAGTAAATATAATTTACCTAATACTGATAACCTGATCTGAGAGATTTGTCTTTTCGAACCAGGGCGAGTAAGCTTCTGGCTGCTTGTTATGTCCCTCAAGTTGACAACCACCGCTATTTTCACAACAATTCTGACATAAACCTTGGACACAGTGTCTCTCCCAGGTGCCTCCATCACACCTAAATTCATTAAAAAAAAAACAACAAACAAATGCAAAAAATGAAAATAAAAATATTTAGGTCACTGAAGCTTCTTTTTAGAATGACTATACCAAATTAACAATGGATTATCTCAGATAGTTATTTAGTTACGATAAACATTTTTGAGAATGATAAAAATAAAAAAAAAACAACTTTTTCTTTTAATTGTTTTGAGAAAAAACCATTTTTTTTTATCTCAATAGTTGATTTTTGCTAACTAACAAGCTTATTAAGTTTGCAATTCTAGTAAATTAAAAATAACTTTTGATATCTTACTTCAAGCATTTTGGAGAATTTCTTCTGGTACTTAAATAGGTACAGTCCTGGAAGATCGCAATATAATAATTCAGAGTATTTAAAATTATAAAAGTACATTTATGTTTGTGAACAAACTAATATTCGAAATTCTATTTGTAAGAGATATAAGGCAAGTGAATTGAACAATAATCGTTGTATTAATTTTTTACAGCTGAAGCCTACCTCTTTTTTATGTCTTTGTTTACCAGTACTGTAGTCATTTACATGAATTGAGTAGTTGAATTTTTCCAGTGGTTCCAAAAATAAATGTTCTAAGATTTTTTCCGATTCAGATTCATCACTGTCTAAAGAGGAAGTGGTCAAAGGAATAATATTGACTTGATTCTTTTTCCGTATGTTATGAATGAATGTATATAAGTGCCGCACAGCTCCAACAACTGAAACAAATGAAAGTCTATTAATGGCACATTAATAAGAGAAATTTAGAGAAGGAAAATAGTGAAAATGCTGTGTTTACAAAACATATTTAAGATATATTTAGATTTTCTTTACAAATTAATCTAAGTTAAGAGAAATGTTTATTTATAAATACATAAATATACATAATTTTTTAGTTAGACTTAATTATCATTCCCAGACATAGAGAACATGAGAAAATAAGTACATTTTCATGTTTTTTTTTAGTTTAGATTATATATCTAGTAGTGTAGTTAGAAATGGTAAGCAGGCCAGATTTTCTGGATGCCCAATATGAACATGAGGGAGAGGGGTGTGGGTGAGTGGTGGAAAGTACTGACCGAAAATTATTATGGACACGGATAGTTAAAGATCAATCAATGGGTGCCAGGAAGGCTTTATAAAAAAAATGCAGCAGTATGTGCATATTATCATTTGCTTTGAAATATTTAAAATATTCTGCCCTTTTTTAGTTCTACATGAATGTTATGCAAGTTCCATATTCCAAATAACAAGGTGATAAATACAGTAAGACATACAGTATGGCATCAAAGACAACACAATCAACAATTTTCTATGGGAAAAATTTATCATATTAGTGACCATTCTTTTTAAGTTGTTCTAGGAAGGAAACGCTTTCAATTAGGGATGTGACGAAGTTCGAATTCGAATCCGACGACATTTGAACTTCGACGTTTTTTGAGCAAATTCGAATCCGACGGATTTTAAAAAAAACTCTGTCAGATTCCAATTTGAAAAATTACCATTTTCAGATCAAACATGGCCGTACATATCGTAACTAAAATTTAAAATCCTAGAGACTTTCAAAAACCCGAAATAAAGAAATGTTTAATCTGCCATTAATTAATTTCAAGTACTGGGGCCTCATGTGAGTGTGACAATAAACAGTATGACAGTTAAACAACTGACACTGGAGTTATAGTAAACAGTACAGAAAGAACAAAAACAACAGAAATTTCCAGACAATGTTTTGTTTAGTAATGTAAAGTTACATGTTTTAATTTGGTTGTTATGCCGTGAAATGAGATTGACTCAGTTGCCTGCTGATTGTGCTTGACTGATACGACTTCAACTTGTAGAATATTTCTTGAATAGTTACAAGTGAGAACAGTATTACTGTACTTTTTATTTTTAATACATTCTTTTTTTGTGCATGAAAATTAGATAAGAAATACGACAGAAGTAGAATTAAAGAGAATTTTATTTTATGCAAAGCATCTTGTACTGATGATTCGTTAACAATGTGGCTACCTGTGCTTTCTAATTGTTTATGTTCGTGTTCATGCAAAAAGAAAATCTAAAAAACCAAGTTGTCTGGAGTGGAGGGGGGGGGGGGTGGCACGGGACTGACACCTTGGTATACCCCCATTTAGCCAAGTGCTGACCAAATCCGAATCCACATACTAAAACCAGGGGATTTATATTTGCCAAATCCGAATCCGACAGATGCGGATTTTCATCAGCTCCGTCACATCCCTACTTTCAATGTCACCTAATAAAATACCTTTAAATCTTAGTTAACAGAACATTGCAGCAAATATTTTAAAGATGTAATGCGAAAACTGCTTTTTCATCTCACATAGGCAGCACAAACAGTCTCTCTATAATAGGGTTTCATGCAGGCGAAGAAGTAAAGCTTAGGCTTACAAGTAATGTTCTACACAATGGGGCTAAAATTTTCTTTGCATCAAAAAAAGATAAATGGAAAAAAAAAGTGCAAGCTATTGATGTTAAAAGTACGGACAAGTCAGACTAAGAGTAGAAAGTACTGATTTATTCGGATGCAAGAAGGAGGCACAAGGGGTCTCAATATAAACTGTCCTCATAAAATACAGACATAATATGGTAACATTAGATATAAATTATTTAGACTTAATTATAGTTCGTGATTAGTTATTTTATAAGTTGGAAGATTATAAACAATGAAGGTAGTATTATTAACACGCTAACTTTAATTAGATCTTAAATGCCAGAATTATGAGTGTTGAGGTAAGCATGTCAACTTTAGGTAAAAAAATGAATTAAGACATTATAGCAAAAGTCTGCTGTGTGAGGGCGGACAGATATAAGATAATCAAGCGGTGTTTGAAGAGAAGGGAATTTTTCCAAATCCTGGTGAAAGATGTTTGAAAGTCCCCCTAGCCCTGCCAGCTTTAAAATGGGTATCTGGGAAGTAAAGGCAGTCCTTAATTTGCTTAAATGACTAAATTTTAATATGCCAAGGCTATACTATAGGATAGCCTAGAATTGCCTAGAGAATAGAAACATAAGTTCTTCAAGAATCAACTGCCTTTAGCCACATTAGGGTAAAGGGAACTTTGTTTACTTATAAGACAGCTGCATTACCCAAAACGAAATTTTCGGATGCCATATAGATTACTTATTTTACAAAATGTTAATATTTTAAAGTTATTATTTACCTGACAATACTGATGAGCTTGTAATAATTGTAAAAACAAAAATGTTGTGTAAGCTACCTTCCAGAAGCATCTCTTTCACAGTCTGAGTAAACTCATCTACCATCCACATCATGTTTTCTTCTTTATTAAACTATAATATTAAACTAATACTGATTCTACTCGTTTTAGTGCAACATTACAGAACAGATCGTGAACATTCTCAGTCTTAGTGTAACTTGAATTGACTGCGCTGCTTCATTAGCTGGTATGAGTACAATTAATTTTTTAAAATTATGTTATAATAGTATTAATATTTTGACTTGATGAATCAAAAACCCCATTCTTTAGCAGCTGTTTATATTTAATGAATACCAATTGTTATAGGTAATATACAAATTCGATTTTTTAATCAAAATAAATCCATCGTTCCATGTTGTCAACATAAACTTAACCCATTTATTTGTGTTCAGTATGAGTTAACCAAAATAGAACGAATGTCGTAAAATGCATTAAATTAACAAAAAATGGATTGTCGTAAAATATCTCCCCTACGTTCGTATTAAAAGAACCTATACATACGGGTTACCTGAAATTTAGGGGCCCCTAGCAGATAAACAATTGTCTCAGGACACCCCCCCCCCCTCTTTAAACCACCAAGAAGTACACCGACCACACTTAGCACCAATTAACTACTTTTTTAAACCCTTGGGGATCATGCGCATGGACTATTGTTTTCCTCACCCAATTAAAGACCCACATTACATATATAGAACCCCATTATAGACACGCGCACTGGCGGCGGAGCAGGGGGGGAGCAGCGCCCCCCCCCTAAAACTTTTAAGGGGTGGCGGCGCCCCCCCCCCCTTGAATTTCCAGTCTGCCCCCACTAAAATTTTAACTTTGTTTAACTTTTTTAACTTTGTAATTCATTTTAGATTATATGTATCATTTTCATTTTCATAATTCATTTGATTTATTTATTAAATTTAATATTTGAAAGAAATTATAATTAATTTACATTTTACAGTAATCACATTATTGAGAGTTGTTGTGGCATATTTTAAAACTAGTTGCAAGTACCCGGCTTTTCCCGGGTTTAAAATAAGGTTTTCTGTTTATTTAAGAAGCGTAATTTGACGTTTAATTAAGATTTAAAATAAGACGCGTAAAAAAGGGTTATTTGCATGCAATAAAAGGGTACATTTATCTTAAGCAATGTGATGCACAACATTTTTGGCAGTTCCTCTCTCTCTCTCTCTCTCTCTCTCTCTCTCCCTCCCTCTCTCTCTCTCTCTCTCTCTCTCTCTCTCTCTCCCCCCCTCTCTCTCTCTCTTTCCCCCTCCCTCCCTCTTTCCCTCCCTCCCTCTTTCCCTCCCTCCCTCTCTCCCTCCCTCCCTCTTTCCCTCCTTCCCTGCCCCCTCTCTCCCTCTCTCTCCCTCTCTCCCCCTCTCTCCCTCCCTCCCTTTCTCTCTCTCTCTCTTAGGCATGACTGTAGCAAAAGATGACAATCCCTATGGATGAAGAAATGGAATGTAATAATATAGTAAGTAATGTGATCATATTTATAGTAAGTTAGCTATGTGGGAGAGAAGCTCATAAAACCTGAAATCGGGGTTAAAGTTTGCCAATTATCATGACTTTAATATCCAAAATAATTAATTACAATTAAAGTACCCATTGAGATGGAACGAAAGCTGTTTAAGAACATTCCCCATGTAATTTTGTGTATGTGTAACAAATTTCACGTTATTTGGTTGTCTGGATCTTGAGTTTTAAGGGAACAGACAGACAGACAGCAAATGCGTCTTTTAAGTATATAGAAGTATTGTCATCTACCGAATGACGGCAAATGTAATTTTAAAAGAAAATACAATTATTTATTATCTTTTCATAAATTACTTTTTGTTTATTGAGTTTCCCTTTTCCGGTTTCAGTATCATGTTCATCATCATTCGTGGTAATTATCAGTAATTTTCTGATATAATTTCACTATTAAATTTGTAAACAAACTGACATTACGAATCAGTTGACGACAGAAGTGCTCAATGTTCATTTTTATTTTTTAATATATTATTTTTTAATAATATCGATTAAATACTTGCTACAGAATTACTATATTCTATTATTGAATTAAGGGGGTAAAATTTGTCTTTCGGTCATATTTTGTCTTGCCCCCCCCCCCTTGAATTTTGACTTGCCCCCCCCCCTCCTTGAATTTTGACTTGCCCCCCTTAAAATATTTCGTTCCGCCGCCGGTGGACACGCGCTCCGCGAAATATTTGTCTAGGGATCAGTTATTTTCTTCTTCCCCTTCACTCTTTTTTAGGATCCATCTGTGGAACCATAATTAAATAACACAAGTGGATTATGGGTTGTTGTTTTTGTTTTTTTTTTGTTTTGTTAAAGATTTAATTAGATTATAAATATTTCCTTATGTATTTCTTAACAAAGCTACAAAGCTTTTGGAATGACGACTTACATGTAGAAACATATGCACTTAAAAGATAAGTTTATTTAAAGGAATTTTAACTGAGTGACATTATAAGAATGTTTATTATTTTAAAAGAGCATGGAAGTCAAAAAATGAAATGAATTGTTTGTCTCCCAGAGTCTGAATTTTGAACTTAATGGACGGATTTAATTTTTTTTAAACTAAATTATGTTCTGTGTTGAACAATATGCCTATAGTAATAATTGTCAGAGAAAATTATATAGTTGCAAGACCAGAAACATGTAATCTATCTTTAAACTAACTCATGTCCTGTGTCCACCTCTTCTTGCAATATTACCACTGTGTTACACACAATCAGAGTTAAAATTCATTATAATAACTGGAGGACATACAATCCTTCACGTGCAGTTGGTGGGTCATGAAAAAAAATCAACATAACCTCTCGTGACACATAATACAAGTCACTCGTGGAAATGTCTACAGTGGGTTAAACCATGGGAAATAACTCATTTAAAAGTGTTTGAATTCTGAGAAATTAGAGGCTATTTGATGTGTTTGGGTAGAGAAATTAGAAAAAATGCTCAAATTTGAAATTATAATAAACAAAGGAAGTATCAGGCCCGACGAAAAAGCGAGGCAATCCGAATACTTGACATGGATCTCGGCAGGACCGTAGTAATGTTGGGGTCGCTGATAAACTATGACTCGTAAATTTTACAGCAAAACAGTAAAAAAAAATGAAATTAGATTTCGAAAATGCCGGGGCCCTCCCAAACGTGGACCCTATGATAAATGTTCGGGTTGCCATACTTCGCATCGTCATGGCCCCAAAAAATGTGGGCCCAGTTGCACTCAAGTAACTTGGCGGTGGAATGAAGAGCCTCAGCGGTCAAAGATTGTCAGAGCCTTAAGGTTCGCAGGAGGTGGCCCTACTTAAATACAATTCAATGTGTAACTGCAGTGCAAGATTTACGTATAAGCTATACATGCAATAGCTCAGGGCCCCCCACTTACTTTGGGGCCCCTTAAAATTGTCCGAGTGAGCAATGTCATATATAGCCTACTTGGCACTGACATATAATATCTGGACTTATTAAGGGGCCCCATATCTCAAATAGCTTAGGGCCTTATCAAGTCTAAATCCTACCCTGTGTAACTGTAGCATTTTTGTATACGCAATTGCGATCTCATTCCAGCAGTAAAAAAAAATCAATATAAACAAACACGTTTGTTTTCAATCATTATTCCTACAACAATCAGTGACTCAGTGTAGTGCATATGGGATGGTCTTTTTGTTATAAACTGTTATCATTCTATCCTCCCACCAACTGCGTGTATCTACAAACACGGTACAGTTGAGTCTCCGACACTGCATAAGAGATTGTAGTATGAGTAATTCAGATCTAAGTGGTGGCTCTCCACACCGCTGTGACAGCCGTTGTGAAACTGTAATACACACACACACGCGAAAACAACATTCCTGTTTTGCTAGCGGTTGTTTTTTTGTGTTCATTGGAAAGAGGCTGTTAAATCGGTGTGGATTGGACACGTTTTCTTTTTTTATTTTCTAAATCATTACAAGTAAGTGCTTCAAGTAAGTCAACTTTATTACCCACAATATTGTCAAAACAATAGTTTTGAGATATATGTGATAATTGCAATTATTCATAAGTTTATTGAAATTGTTGCAACTAAAAATCACCATTACGGGATTCCTGTAGCTATGTTGTTGTTGTCACTTTGAGCCTAAAAAAAAAAGTTTCCACGCAACCTGATGATTGACATGTGTTTAAACACACCTCCATTAAAATATTTTTGAAAAAAAAAATGAACCAAAGTTTTCTTTGCTCGAAATATTTTTGGAAAATGTGTTTGGCTTGTCGGACAAAGGAATTCATTCATCTAACTCATTCAAAGGAGAAAAAAAAAGAAAACGTGTTATAATTTAATTCTGCCGTTGATATAATTACTATTTATAATATGACAACAAACTTCTTAATGATTTAATACCCGGCACAGAGTATAAGTTAAATATATTCTGTGGTACGCGGTCAGAATCGATTGATAAAAAAAAAACGTATTGTTTTTGTGTGACAGTTTGTTGGTATATTTAATACATTACATGCCGCTAAGGAGTGGGAACACTTTGCTCTTATTGTGTCCTTATTGCTGTCACCAGAAGCAGTTTAATAAGTTAGATTGGGCACAGGGCTCGATTTACCGCCAGGGATGCCAGGGATATCCCCGGCCAGCCCCGTAGCCAAGGAGGGGGGCACTGGGGGGCTAGGTGTGGAGTGCCCCCCCCCCCGCTTAAAAAGAAGAAAAAGAGGAAAAAATAAAGAAAAAGTACCTAAAATGAGAAAGTACCCCCTTGCTGGGTATTGGTGCCCCCCCTGCTTACTTTGACCTGGCTACGGGCCTGTTCCCGGCACTGAGAACTGTCATCCCCGGCTCTGCTTTAGCTAATATATCCCTGCCGGGGATGAATCAATAGACATTTATCCCCGGCTCGGCAGACATTTTTTTTATCCCCGGCGCTGGCTTTTTCTTAAATCGGGCACTGGTTGGGCCCACTGTCCCTCACCCATTGGGCTCAAAAGCACTTGGGGGCCTCGTCATAAGGGGAGACCGGGAAAATGAATAACTACTTGTGGAGTACGTGTTTATTTTTTGCGAGGCACTTTTGCCCCAAGGCGTGTACATGGTGCGCCGACTGTTTTAAACTGCATATGACTGTCATATTTTCTAATTTAATAACTAATTATTCAATTCTGCATCAAAGATTAATTGTAAATATTTCAACAAGCTCTCCTCATCATAGTTTCGAGCTAAAGGTTTGCTCTATGAGCTATTGTGCACATATTTTATAATTTTGTACTGTGAACTACTGCGCACATGTTTTTTTTTTTTATTTTCTTCTAAGTACTACTCAACATTTTGTTCAATATATATATTGTCTGCTGTATTCACTGTTTATTTCATACATCCAAAAACTAATTTCGTATACATCAATACACATTAAAGTGTTATTTTGTAGTTGTTGTGCAATGTTTCCTCAACGTATTCTCTCATGAGAATATTGTGTCGGAATGAAGCCCAAACTAACATGTATTTAATTGTGTATTCCATTATTCCAATGTATAAAAAAAAACGTTTACATTGTACATTTTATCATGTCCGGTATGAGGTCAGATAAGTGCACATGAACACGCCCATGACACACACTTATATATAGCAACATAAAAGTCCTTCTTCACTCAGCGCACACACACACAAGCACACTTCGACTCACACACAGTTCAGGGTCAACACGTATCTGTTGACATTTGTGACTTAACTGCCCGTACCTGTCCACTACTGTCTCGACAGCGTGTCAAACACCCAACGGACAAGATGAACTTAACATCAACGACCTGGTGGGTTTACATTTTGACAAACAAAAAAAAACAACAAACTGTGTGGACAGTTGAGGTGCCGCGCTGTACTCACACAAAGGTCACTCTTACACATTAGTCATGTACACTTCAATTTAATATTCCATGTTACAATACTCCACATTACAATGATCCACGTTACAATACTCCGAGTTACAATACTCCACGTAACAATACTCCATGTTACAATACTTCATGTTACAATTCTCCACGTTACAATTCTCCACGAGACATAGTTTACAAAATCATTTTAATGAAAGTAATATACTTCTTTCTGAAATGCAGTCAGTAATACTATCGTTTTTATCGATAACATATTTTTAAGTAAATTCTCTCAGGTCTAGTGCAGGGCTATTCGAAATATGTACCATTGTTCATGGTGGAAGTCTTGGGGGGGGGGGGTCAGATGGCTCCTTGAGTGAACTGAATTCTACGTGGTTGCTCAGATGGCTCCTTGAGTGAACTGAGGTCTACGTGGTTGGTCAGATGGCTCCTTGAGTGAACTGAATTCTACGTGGTTGCTCAGATGGCTCCTTGACTGTTTGTTTCAAGTGCACGCGTTGTTATATTCTTTGTTCACGTTATCATTAGTAGAATAGCCAATGGCGTCAGGGACATACTGGATCATAAATGTCTATGACGAGCAGCAGTAAAAGAAAAAAATGGCATCCAAAAGTGTATATAGAGGGGCGGTTTTCGACTGCTTTTAAAGTTTATGTAATTAAAAAATAGAAAATTAAATTAGAAGTAAATTTTAAAATATATACAAAAATTTGACGTCGCACTTGGCCGGACTCCCCCCCCCAATCTCCCTGTCAAAAACTTTCTTACATCCCCCCCCTCCCCGGAGCGTGACGTACTTTATAGTTAATTTAAAGGTGAAAACTGTATACCAAATGAGTTCAATATTGATTACATTTTACATATAATAGCAAATATAAATCATTGATTAAGCTTGTTTTTATCAGCTAGACTTTTATTTATTAAAATGTATTTTATTCAAGAATTTTTTTTCCTAACCCTCATTTTACCCCGAACGTTAGAGGATAAAAGGGAAAAGGCTCATCGTATAGTACGTAAAAACAAAAAGCGGTAATTACCACAACACACATACACACACATTGACAATGTCAAGTTGTTTTTTTTTTTTTTCGCCCTTTCTTAACCAACGGGAGGTGTGAAATTAAACCACTGTTGATCTCCTGCACAACACCGCCCTCCAGCTTTGTTGTACAACAATGGAGGGTATCATCACGGCCAACTGGAATAGTTCAGTCGTAATGACTATTTAGACAGCTGCGCTTTCACTCGGGGCAGTAGATTAGGGCAGTAGTCCCCAACTCCCGGGCCGCGGACCGGAACCGGTCCATGGAACGAATGTTACCGGGCCGCCCAAGAAACATTAAATTATTTCCTTTTTTTTTTTATTTATCTCGTCATTGTGCGACTTTCCTTGGACGGTGAAATTATCCAATGCTGACCGTCCGTGGCGAGAAAAAGGTTTGGGACCACTGGATTAGGGTATGACCTCCCCCCCCCCCCCATCAACGTTTTTTTTTTTTTTTTTTTGCAGAAAATAACATTTGCTTAACCTACATTTTCCAAACTCTTTTTTTTTTCCTTTATCTTTAAAAGTGTGCGAGGTATCAAGATTTTTTTAAAGGGTTATTTAGGGTTGGCCTTAGGACTTTGACGTCCACGACTAGGAACATTTCGTTGCACCGTCTGCTGCACTTTATAGTTTAATACGTTTGGCTTTATTACACAAGAATTGGACCCATTTTTTTTTTTTTTGAGATCAGCGTTAGATTGGGATCATTTTTGGTCGACCCTGTGGTTATTATACGACTAGTGAAAGAAAAAAGTAACCGGGCTGAATAGGAAAAATCAGTTCAGGCGGTTACTTTTTTAGCGCGCAACCAATATCCTTTAAATACATAATCGTCTAACCCGTGTGTCTCCCTCATGTAGTTTTCATATCGTGCGGTGTATGCGTTGTATCCGTGTTTCTCCCTCGCAGGTAGTTTTCATATTGTATTGTGTTCATGGCAATAAAAGCCAAATGTTACTTTCTATTACAGTATTCATACATTACTTTGTTATTTCTGTTCATATCGTATTCTGTTCATGGCAATAAAGGCCACATGTTCTTTTCTATTGCAGTATTTCGTATATTTCTTTGTTATCCCTTCTTCTGGATTTCGTTCAGTCAGGCTTTGCCACTAGTAATACTAATAAGATACTAAATTATTTAAGTGTGTAATAACTTTGAAAAAGTTTTTTATTTGTTTATGTGAAACTGTCTTTAGGCTGTTTATATCAACACATTTGCTGCCGAGCTGTTCATCTTTTTGTTTATAAACAGCGGTTGCAATGTTGTGTGCTCACATAAATAACCATTACACAGATACTTACGACACACCTCTTACAGTATTGTTGCTCATTAATACAGAAACTTAATTGGACCCGTTGCATCATCATACACAAAGTGGGAAGAAAGCACACCACGTGACTCGACACACAAGATGGCCGAGATGAGGAAGACGTCAGCCACCAGGAGGAGGAGCAGTAGAGCCGTGCCGGTCGTTCACAGCGTCAAGTGTGTTGTACTGGGAGATGGAGATGTCGGCAAGTCCTCCATGCTGGTGACCTACTTAAACGGTCGCTTTCCTCTGGAGTGCCCACCTGGTCCGATAGACGGTCATGCTGGTTAGATGACGTCTTTTTACATCTTAAAATCTCAAGTCTTATTTAACTGCTCTATTACATGATTTATATCGCAAATGTCTTAAAACTTAACGTTGCTTTCTAGCGTAACATTTTCATAAAGAGACAAAAAGTCCATTCAACAGGACAATGATGAGCGCACACTCCCTTTTCTTTCTAAAGCACCATCAGGGGCGGATACGGGGGGAGGCGGGGGGGCATGGCCACCCCCTTAACCGCAAGTTTAGGTAAGACATCAATAAATTATCGAAATATTTTTTTGTTCTAAGACCAATTTTCAACAATGAAAACAGTTTTGCACCACCCCCCCCCCCGGGATCAAACTTTTGCCCCCCCCCCCAATCAAAGTTGTCTAGATTCGCCCCCTGAGCACCATTGAAATAATTTCATGTATTCATCTTCCAGAAAAGGGTTGGGGAAACCTTTTGAACCGCGGGCCACATTTTGACAGAAGGGTTGGGAGAAAAGCAGTGGTATGGAGTGTGTACATGAAATAATAGAAATTACAAGTCATATTGTCATTGATGTAAATGACCCAGAGGCGTCCAAATTCGAAAGTCCCTCCCAGGCCCCATGGTGTCGAATGTCAAAATGCAGGGACACCTAAAGAGGCCAAGCACCCCCCCCCCCTCCGGGACCCCTAATCTCTAGGTTCGGCACTGAAATGGGTGGAAAGAAGCGCGGACTGAATCAAACACCATGATGGCCCGTACTAGGTCCACGGGCTGTAGTTTTCACATTTCCTTTTTAGAACAATATATATATATATATACATGGGCGTCGCTAGGAATTTTTCCAGGGGGGGGGGCAAAAACTTTCCGGGGGGGGGGGGCGGCAAATAACAACTTTATGACAATTTTTTTAAATGTAAGGGGGGAGGAGGCAAATGCCCCCCTTGCCCCCCATGAATACGCCCATGCATATATATATATATATATATATATGTAAACAAAAATGTGAACAGCTCGGCAGTAAATATATATATATATATATATATATATATATATATATATATATATATATATATATATATCAGTGCAACTCTTTTTTTCTTCTTCAGAATTCGATCACTTGACCACGACTCCAACTTCTATAGTTCAAGAGAATATTGAAGTTAAAATAACTATTGTTGATACATATGGGCAGGTTTGTTATATACATTTACAGTTTTTTTTTATAATAGTATTTATATCATTGGCCACCAGTCACTATAGTCAATACATATAGATAGGCAAACTATGCTAACATCCACGCCGCCCCCCCCCCAATTATCAAAGGGCTTCCAATTCATATTAAGTCTAATGCTATAGTGGGCACCCATTGCAATGCACCCCGCCCCAACACATATCTATTACATGTGCCCTTTTCACCTCCACCCCTTCCCCCCCCCCCCCAAAAAAAAAACCTAAGAACAACTCTAACGAAAGCTAGGTCTGCTGTCAGGTCTAAGAATTTAGATAAACTCATAGTTTAATGCACTTTACTAAATGCTAAATACATGTATTATGTTTAGCTAGCTCTTAAGCTATGAACAGGCTGTGGCCTTTACCGGAATGTCTTAATATTTGAAAAATATAAACATTAAAAACAGAAACTTAAAGCTGAAGTTTCAAAACAAAAAGTCAAACCATGTTCACCAGTTTGTAAAATTTGACTGAGAACGAAATATGTGTGTTTAAATTGATATTGTTTTAATGTTTACCAAGAAATTTTAACTCAGAAATGTGAACACTAAAATAACAAATTCTAATCATCCTCCAGAGATTTATCAGTATTAAAATATAACTAAACTAATGTTACCTTTAATGTTATTTGAGTTCTTCCTGTACTGGCTTTTTATGGCTTCTTCCTGTACTGGCTATTTATGGCTTCTTCCATGTATGTCGCATCTATAGTTTGTTTTTATTTAATTTATGATTTTCGTTTTCTACCAAAAGGATGAATATGACAAACTCAGAGAGAAAGTCTGTGGCACTGCTGACGTTTACATTTTATGTTTTGACGTCAGCAGACCCGAGACGTTAGAACGAATGCGTCATCATTGGATCCCAGGTAAGAACTGGAAGGACAAACCGAAAGTATAAATAATAAATATAATTAAAAGTTGTCAACTGCCATCTAATGGAGGGGGGGGGCAGCTTTGGATACAATCTTGTGTCTCTAATAATCTTAGACGACAGTGGCGTATCTGACCCCATTCACAAGTTCTTAGTCATGTCATGTTAGGTTATGTGACGTCATGTCATTTTAGATCCTGTGATGTCATGTCATGTTACGCTTTTAGTTCAAGGCAATAAAAGTAACAATATGGGGCCCTTACCAGCGGGGGGGGGGTAATGGCTGCCGCCCAGTTGTCCAATCCCTAAGCAAAGCTCTGAAATTAGGCCCCATTCAGCAAGTGTGGTGACTGAAGTGAAGTCATGTGTGGTGACTGAAGTGAAGTAATGTGTGGTGATTGAAGTGAAGTCATGTGTGGTGATTGAAGTGAAGTCATGTGTGGTGATTGAGTTGAAGTCATGTGTGGTGACTGAAGTGAAGTCATATGTGGTGACTGAAGTGAAGTCATGTGTGGTGATTGAGTTGAAGTCATGTGTGGTAATTGAAGTAAAGTCATGTGTGATAATTGAAGTAAAGTTATGTGTGATAATTGAAGTAAAGTTATGTGTGGTGAATGAAGTGAAGTCATGTGTGTAATTATGGAGTTTCTTATATCTCTACTTAGAGAACATCTACTTTTATTGCTCTGCATTTAGTCTATCCCATGTTGTTGAAATTGTGAGCAATCGTAAGTGGGAGGGGGGCGTCAAGCAATCAAAATGTCGAACTTGATGTACAGCATTGTTTTTTTAAAGTGTTTTGTAAGTTTGTATTAATGCTGTGTGTGTGTATTTGATGCAAGTGTGTGTGTGTGTAATGTGTGTGGGCATATATGTTGTGACATTTAAACCCTGAGATGGCAGCAGGAGATAGAACATTTTTATTTCACTATCTACGTATGACCCACTTATCTGAAGCGACCAGTATCCGCTTTGATTTCGTGATTTCCCACTTTGCATGTACTGTAGTAACCCTTTATATATATATATATATATGACTGTAACTGAAGGTTAAGTACGGCTTCTAGTGACGTTTTTTTGATGACTCAAAAATCTGATCTTTCATATCCACAGCTATTTTTAGCCATCTAGATATAATAAAATACAATCGTATAATTTAGAGCTAGATATTTTTTCTTCCATTCAGATTTAACAATTTCGAATTTTTTTGCTTTTGGTAAAATATAAAGAGTCCTTTTTTCTGGTGGAACGCATCGGAACTCTGTTCCGGTACCTTTTTTTCCGTAGACTTTTAAAGCAATAATTATGACAGATAGACATAAATAGGAGCTCAGGTAACTTTTTTTTAGAAATAAAATGTATTATGTGTGTGTGTGTGTGTGTGTATTGTTTATATCGATTTCTAAGTCAAATATTTAAGTTATTATTTAATTAATGTTTGTTCATTCTAAAAATGAATATCTTTTTTAGCGTATTAATAACTGAACATTCTTGTCTATCTAAATGTATCATGTGCAATTAATAAAGTAAAATAAATTGATAATTAAATAGGCACCACACACACACACACATAACTATAAATTGCGTTAAATTGTGTATAGAATACCTAAGCCGTCATTGATTCCTCTAGGCGCCCGAAATCGCTTGGCATGGAAATAGTACAGATTATATATTACTTAATCAATGGGAAATGGTACAGATTATATAATACTTAATCAATGGGAAATGGTACAGATTATATAATACTTAATCAATGGGAAATGGTACAGATTATATAATACTTAATCAATGGGAAATGGTACAGATTATATAATACCCAAGCAATGGGAAATGGTACATATTATATAATACCCAATCACTGGGAAATGGTACAGATTGTATAATACCCAATCACTGTGAAATAGTTCAGATTGTATAATACCCAATCAATGGAATTAGTACAGATTGTATAATACCCAATCATTGGAAAATAGTACAGATTGTATAATACCCAATCATTGGAAATAGTTCAGATTGTATAAAATCTAAAATCTGGGACATAGTAGCTCTTCATGTGTAATTGAAAAAGAAAAATCTTAATTTTTTTTTCATCAACGAAATAATCTATAATCGTCTCCGTGTACACATACTCATTTATTCTGAGGGGGAACCGCCTATTGTCATTTAATATTTTATTGTTTCAGAGATGAGAAAGTACTGCACTCCTCAGACACCATTCATCGTGGCCGGCCTAAAGACTGACCTCAGGACTCTGGCCCAGTCAGACAGCGGGAGTGACATGACCAAGTTCGTCACCTACGGGGAGGGCCTGAAGGAGGCCGCAGACCTAGGCTCGGCCCACTACGTCGAGTGCTCGGCCAAGAACAACACGGCCGGAGTCAAGAGGGTGCTGGAGCGGGCGGCCCAGGCCGCTTTGACCAGCAGTCTGCCCCCCGAGCTAAAGAGGAGCAGCTGCGTCGTGTCCTAATGGTTGATGAATGCTTATCAGTAAATGATGACTTACTGGGTACAAAGTGAGATGGGGTTGGCCTGTGGCATGGGGAGGGCGGGGGGGGGAGGAAGGGAGGGGGGAATGTGTTGGTATGATGAGGGCACCCCTATTTGAAGATATAACGAAAAGTTGAGAACTGATGCTGTGAAATGAGACGACTTGTACATTTCTTAATATTATTTAATTAAACTAGCATTGAAATGAATTTGAAAATAAAGGCACCATACCTGTAGTACTTAATGTAAACCCTACTCCTCAACACACCAGTCAGTTTCATAGTAAACATTTGGGCAAATATATGAACAAGAAATTGGCATGACCTAGTCTTTATAGAGAAGGCCTGTATAATATGTTGTTGTCTGTAACACCAGTAAAAATTTTACTTCATTATGTAATAAATGGCTTAGTGAGGTGTAGACCGCTTTAATATTTTGGTGTCTATAATACTCTATAACACCAGATTTAGAAATATAAAATTATTCTGAGTAAATAATACATCACCCCTAATAAGTTATAAAAGTGACATGTTTTATTTCATGATGTATAATTGAGGATGATATTATTAGTCCCTTGAGATCTCATACCAACTGAACTGACCCCATTTACTACACACCATTCACTCTTGACACTCTTTTTATCTTACACAATTTACATCTGACAGCATTTACATCTGACGTCATTAACATCTGATGTCATTAACATCTGACGTCATATACATATGAATTCATTTACATATGACGTCATTTAATCTGATGTCATTTACATCTGACGTCATTTACATCTGACGTCATTTACATCTGATGTCATTTACATCTGACGTCATATACATATGAATTCATTTACATCTGACGTCATTTACATCTGACATCATTTACATCTGACGTCATTAACATCTGATGTCCTTAACATCTGACGTCATTTACATATGAATTCATTTACATCTGACGTCAT
This sequence comes from Bulinus truncatus, assembly GCA_021962125.1. Taxonomy (NCBI): domain Eukaryota; kingdom Metazoa; phylum Mollusca; class Gastropoda; family Planorbidae; genus Bulinus; species Bulinus truncatus. Next base: position 1,687,433 of record JAGDYQ010000082.1, on the reverse strand, counting down.
TTAATCTGATGTCATATACATCTGACGTCATTTACATCTGATGTCATTTACATCTGATATCATTTACATCTGACGTCATTTACACCTGACAACATTTACTGCTGAGAAAATCACTTCTGACATCATTCGCTCCTGAAATCAATCATGTCTGACATCGTTTATATCTGACATCATTAGCATCTGACATCATTAACATCTGACATCATTTACATCTGACATAATGCACATACTTCTTATACCAATACTTCTTATACCAATTACTATTGATTTTGACCCTTCACACTTGGCAATCACCCGTCACAGTTTTCCCAAATAAATTGTCCATTTTTTAGTTTCATTTCTTAAAATGTCTAGCACCACAGTTTACAATTTTATTTTAGCTAGTTTAACAAAACTTTATACCGTTTATATGACTGTAAACAGTCTGTGAGCTAATTAAGTCAACATACATTTGTATTGATGCATTAACTATACTTGTCTTGTGGGTGTATTTTTCATGATCTAAGGAAGTTTTATAGAGTACGTGCAGGGTTCAGTTATCTTTTCATTTTCTAGAAAAAATAATGTAAAAAATTCAGCTCAATACTGTTTGCATCAGTAGGCAGGATTTTGTTTACTGTTTGTATCAGTAGGCAGGATTTTGTTTACTGTTAGTATCAGCAGGCAGGATTTTGTTTACTGTTTGTATCAGCAGGCAGGATTTTGTTTACTGTTTGTATCAGCAGGCAGGATTTTGTTTACTGTTAGTATCAGCAGGCGGGAATTTGTCAATAAACTACAATAACTGTAGCTCTTATTTCATCCTTATGTGATGTCTTTGTTCCAAGAGACGTAAACATTGTGAAATGCAGGGAGGTAATTACAAATTTAATGTGAATTACTCGTTCCTTGCTTATCTGCCTTGTGTGACCCCCAAACTCATTAACATTTAACCTAATTATAACAGAACGTTTGAGGGTGGGATAATGAGAAATACGGGATGATAAAAAATGTTGTAAGTGAAACTCGTTGAATTGTTGATTTTTGTTACTTTTGTAGTGCTTTTTTTTCTTACTGTATATTGTGAAATACATGTGTATAAATGATCGAATAATAAATGGAATAAAATAAGGATATATGTGTAATTTCATTGATTGATCTTTGTTATTAGAGTGAAGGAAAATAAATCAAGCTAATTATGTTCGTGCAACTTTTATAGTTTTACGTTTCAATTCGTCACCCCACCTATTTCTTATATCGGCTGAAACTAATAATTGGAACCATTTCAGAATGTATTTTAAAAACTGATTATTTCATTGAATTCCCTTCAACAACCTTTTAACAAATGTTTACCATAATAAACATGAAGAATTATTGTGACAAAAATTTGACATGTAATGAAAACTGGCAACTGGATGCTGAATTATATTCCGTAAAATTATATCTCCGAGTAATTTATTTCAATATTCTTCCATTAAACATAAATGATATCTTTGGACGTTCTATTGGTACCAATACTGGCATGTATCTGTTTTATATTCCTTTTTTGTTGTTGTTGTTGACATATTTAAGGTTTTCAGTTCTGTGGCAAATGAAACACTGAAACGGTTAATTTAGTTTACGTGGGTTGAGTTTACATTAACGTAGAACCTTTTTGTCCGTAAATAAATATTCTATTTCGCAAAACTAAATTATAACTGTTAGACTTCTGTCAAATGACAAATGATAATTTTCACTTCTTTGTTTTTAACTGTAACATTTTTCCATAGTGAGAAATTAGCCCTAATGATTCGATGTGTGAGTGCAGCATAGTATACTACAGTATAGTATAGTATAATATACCACAGTATAATATAGTATGAGTATAGTATAGTACAGTACAGTATAGCATATTGTAGTATAGTACAGTACAGTACAGTGTAGCATAGTATAGTATAGTACTATCTAGCATAGTACAGTACAGTACAGTGTAGCATATTATAGTATAATACACAGTACAGTATAGTATGAGTGTAGTATGAGTACAGTACAGTACATTACAATATAGTATAGTATAGTATAGAATAGTATAGCATAGTATATTATACGACTGTTTGCGTGAATTCCCAAGATTTAAGACTCAGTTACTGGGGCCATTTTTTCATCCTGTTATTAAAATTCAAAGTCTAGCGGGGGGTGGTTGAGGACATGTCTTTATTGACCGGGGACACGGAGAGGTTATCATTGAAAACGTTCCACACGACACGCTACATTGTCGGCCTTATGGTGAGCAGATCAGGGCGACCCACCACGGGGCCCGCAACTAAGGGCATAGGTCACACTATGCCTGTACCCGAACAACGACCATTTGTTAAAGAATCAACATATCATCTAGCACGTGGGCAGAAGCAGCCTTTGATGATGCCCACTAGGTCGACTGCCCTAGCTCCGCCCTTCCCCCCCCCACGCCACCGTGAGACCCTCGCGAGAGTTAGTGTTACAATATGCAGCCAGCAGTGACGGCTCCAGGGTCCCGCTAATAACATTACTGCTAAGGCCGCCTCTGCATTGTTGGTAATCAAGATGATCATGACAGCCCTGTGTGTTGCTATACAAGTTGGCCAAACATGATAACTAGAGAAATGTTTACGCCTATATTACATTACATTATATTACATTACATTATATTTGTATTATGCAGTAGATTAATTTTCCGATCTTACGAAACATTAAAATTTGCGAGCTTTAATTCCGCGGTACCACTAAATTTATAAGTTTAATTTCAGCGGAAAATTAAATTTATAAGTTTCTTTCCATCGGACCACAAAATTTATACGGTTCATTCCATCGGACCACTAAATTTATAAGTTCCATTCCAGCAGACCACTAAATTTATAAGTTTCTTTCCACCGAACCACTAAATTTATCATTTTTATTCCTAGATAATTCGTAAATATTTCCGTTTGATTAAATTGGATGTGTTATCTTTAAATACAATATTCGCTATCGCTAAAGACACTTGATTACTTTTGTCTTATGCAGAATAGAATTTTTTTATCGCAAAACATTATCGGTTGACTGACCAGTGGTCGCCGATCGCAGGTCTAAAGTATACAGTAACAAACTTGTTGCTATTCACTTTTCAATTCAATTCTAAAATATTCATCGATGCTCCCAAAACAAAAATTTTGAGAAAAAATCACGTGAGTGTATAAACAAATGAAAAATATACGATGGAATAAAAAAAGTGTAACATTTAAAATGAAACAAACAGTTGTTAACTATTGATCACGTGACTCTGTTCTCCAGATCATGTGAAATTAAAACTTCAGATCATGTCGTCTGCTGCTTTCCCTTTAATTTTGCATGTCGCAGAAAGCAAGACAAATATGGTTTCAGACGACATTAGATCACGTGATTGATCATGAGCCGAGGGAACAAGATTGCGTAAACACACAGTGGATCTTTAAAATGATAAAAAAAAGTTGTAACATTTTTTACATTTTTTAACAGCTTTTAAAACTATTCTTTTTTACAGAAATATTTCAGCTAAACATCAATACAAAAATGTTTATGCATTTTATTTTTGAAAAATTTCATGTTTCTATCATCTGTTTTTTTTTTTAACCTCAATCATTGAACTAAGTTTAACTAATTATCTACCTACCAGATGTACAGTAAGTACATTTACAGTGGCGGCACTGACAGTCTGGGTGACTGAGGGAACCCCCCCCCCTGTATGAAAATGAATGACATTTTTCTCCTCTCATAGTCCCTTAAGTCCACGCTTGCCCTCCCCCTTCTCTCCGCCTCTGTACATATACATTAACTAAGAAAAATAAAAAGCACCTGGTAAGAGGGAAAAATTGCCTCCTTGAAAGTAGATACGTTACGGGCCAATGCCGTTTAGCTGACCAATGTCTTCAGTTGGCCGCCTAGCAGACATTGGTCGTAACATATACATTGCAGCTACTTTGGCTTGGTACAAATGTTTATACATTGCAGCTACTTTGGCTTGCTATAAATGTTTATACATTGCAGCTACTTTGGCTTGCTATAAATGTTTATACATTGCAGCTACTTTGGCTTGCTATAAATGTTTATACATTTGAATGCATTTCTGACAATGTAGCTTTTATTTATTTCAGTTCCTCAAAGCTGGAATCCGATTTTTTATTTTACTGACAGATGAAATAATGATGAAGTACTTATCGCTGGGCAAAAACGTCATATTATTATAAGCGTAAAACATAATAAGTGGTTGATATGACCTCTAGACCCCCATATCCTGCCTCCGACTGGACAGGACGAGCAACTCACTGTTCACAACTGGCTGCCACAGTCACGTGATACCATGATGTGACACCAGTGCAAGACGACCGGTAATGGATGAAATTTCATCCATACATGGTCTATGAAAGATTAAGTAAATTTAATTATGCCCTGTATTTAAATTAGACGGTGACTGGGTTATCTTTAGCGTTAAAACATTGTTTTAAAACTGCTGGTAATAAACATGTTTTAACTGGTTCAAGTCTTTCAACGTGTTTGAAATTGATAAATGCTAGATAAATGTGCTAGATAGCAGAGCAAGTAATAGGTCAATGGGTCATGGGTCAATGGGTCAAATGGGTCGCAAAATTGGATGGGTCACATGGGTCATGGGTCAATGTTCCCTGACCCACGACCCATCATTAGTCTCCGCCGACCCTAAAAAAACCCGTCGTCGCGCGATTTTTTAAATTTCAAAATGGTTTCTATGGCGACGGCCGCCATCTTGAAAATAACACATTCAATGGGTCATGGGTCATGAGGGGTCTGGGTCAAGAACTTGATGGGTCATATGGGTCATGGGTCAAGCTCAGTGACCCATTACTTGCTCTGAGAGATAGATATAGAACAGTTAGACTAACGGACAAGAGACAGGCTGAAGCTCAGATAGGCAGACCGATAGAAATATTGATTGACACAAAGTCATAGATAGAAAAACAGATTGACTAACAAACCGAAAGACAGGCAGAAAATAGACAGACAGATAGACAGACAGACGGACGGACTGGCGGACGGATAAACAGACAGATATATAGATAGATGGATAGACAGATAGATAGATAGATAGATAGATAGATAGATAGATAGATAGATAGATAGATAGATAGATAGATAGATAGATAGATAGATAGATAGATAGATAGATAGATAGATAGATAGATAGATAGATAGATAGATAGACAGATAGATAGATAGATAGATAGATAGATAGATAGATAGATAGATAGATAGATAGATAGATAGATAGATAGATAGATAGATAGATAGATAGATAGATAGACAGCAGGCTGACAGACAGACAAGAAGATGCCTGCAACAACCAGTTACTGATCAGCTCATTAAGTCCGTTACAAAAATTGATAACTATATATCGATCCACAGTGCTGGATCATTAGTCCATTTCTTAGTGTAGGAAATATCAATAGTTGAATCAATTCTATTGTACTCAATTCCGTGAGATGTTCAATTCGCAGAATATCTGATGCATGCTTCCCTAAGCAAAAAAAAAAATCTAATTTCAGTTCATTTGGTAAGCTCACACAAATATCTACAAATTTAGACTTGACCTAATATGAGAAGCGAATTCCAGCGAATATGAATACATGTATTTCCGAGAGAATTGTAAATGGATTCTTTGTGTTTTTTTTTAAATAGTTTAAACAAATTCTTTCATAACTTTGAAGTTATCTTTTTTTAAAAAAAAAGTATTCAACGAATTATTTCATTTTTTTTAAAAGCTTCATAAAAGTTATATTTGGTTTAATAAATGGTACATTTCTGTAGTAAAGTGTACATTTCTGTAGTCCTATTTAGAGAAAGCTCCCATACGATTACATCTTAAAACAAATCATCTTAATATCTATCGCAAAGTCTATCCCGAAAAAGTCGGATGCAATGTATGATTAGGACCTAGTTTAACACCTCTGATTAGATACATAGGCTATTGATATTATTCGCCAATATATCCATCAGTGCGGTCATTAGCTGGACATGTCATAAATAAAGCCAAAGAGTAAAACAAAAAACAACAACCGGGATGTCTTGTCCATTCTTGACAATAAAATAAGAAAATTTTCGTCTTTAAGTCCAGCAAAAGTTTGAGTCTCTCCTTTTTTTTCTTTTTACTTTTGTGTTATGAATGGCTAATATAGATTTGTCTAACGTGAGCAAATAGCGGAGTGAAAGGAATGCAAATATGAACAGTGAGCAGAGGGGACGAGAGGGGGGGGGGCTAAGCCAATGGTGAGTGAGTGAGTGGAAGAGATAGGAATGACGGGTTGTAAGGAGGCGGGGTGGAGGGTGGGGGTGGGGTGGAGGAATGGTGATGAGTTGGTGTTAAATTTGATTATGTTTACTTGTTCATCTAGAGATGTCGTAATTCTGTCGAGTGGTACCGTGTAAGCTGGTCTCACGCTTGACACTCTCTGGTGATTGGTATGGTACAGTGGAGGGTTAGTGGGTGGGTCGGAGGGGGGTGTACTAATATTTCATACTGTCTACCGGGAAACGTCCGTACATATGGTGGCGCCTTTTGGTATTCCTGTTATAGAAACATGCTTTTCAATACCCTTTACTTTGATGGTTTTAATGTACAATAAAATAATGTTTATATATATATATATATATATATATATATATATATATATATATATATGTGTGTGTGTGTGTGTGTGTGTGTGTGTATATATATATATATATACAGGGCTGCTTTATCAACTAGGGCCTACGGACTTTTCAAGGGCCTACGAAAGCCAGAACATAAAGTGAAAACAAGTACACAATGCCAATAAAATTTAATGTTAGTATTAAAGTAACTATATATAACCGTGTGAGATGAGCACGTCAAGCTGCAGTGCTGCAGATCTGTAAATTAAAGTATGTTAACTTTTAGGCTTTTTGTCTTCGCAAAGTCACATATGACGTCCTAAAAAGTTTATTTAGATTTCAAATCGCAAAGAAGTGCGGGTGCATTCTTGAAAAATATTAAAAATGAAGATGGGGAGGGCCTACTACTTTGAATGAAAGTGTCTAGGGCCTACGATGACCTTAAAACGGCCCTGTATATATATATATATATATATATATATATATATATATATATATAAATATATATATATATATATGTATTGGCTGCAGCGCAATATAAATTTAAAATTAAATCTGTTGTTATTGAAAAAAATAATTCTCGAACCATCCAGCTATACCGGTCAAAATGATTCAACAGTTAGTACTCACATGTAACGCATTGTCAAAGAAACTTTCTTGACAGATTTTTTTTTTTCCGTTATTTTGCCCCCCACCCCCTCCTTTTTTTTCCCCATATTACATTTTTGAAGGACGCTAAATGTATCTTCACAAAGAGCCTCAAAATAAACCTTTGCAAAGAGCCGCCCCCTCCTTCCCCCCAACTCTTAAAACGGTTCTTACCCAATATTTCATCCAGTTTTTCAAAGACTATGCGGCTAAAAACATATTGGATTGAATGTGCGCAACTTTGAATAAAACTAAAAAAATATGTGTACGCAAACTGACAACAGACCAACATACCTAACGATACAGAACTTGTGTGCGCTCTGTTGTAATGTGTTCCAGCGCGCTCGGTAAGTTGAGTGCGCTCGAACACTCGCATAGCTTAGAAAGGAATACACAGTCCTATTTCTTAGTCGTATTTCTACAAGTTTTGCAACCACGTGACTTGGGCCAGTTGGGTTTGAACAACAAAAATTAAAACTACATTTATAAATAAATCACATTTGCCTCCTTGAGTTACTAGTTTCATATGTACAGTGACGTAGCGAGAAGGGAGCAAGGGGGGGGCATCATGCCCCGGGTGCTACTCACAAAGGGACGCCAAATTGTATATTTTACATTTTACATATAATATTATATGGTTTTCGAATGGGGGGGGGGCGCGCTAAAAAGGTTTGGTGCCCCGAGCGCGAGTTAAACTCGCTACGCCACTGCATATGTGAACGTGAAATCATAATATTAATCATAAAAATAATCATAGATATTAAATTGTTTACGTTGAGTTGCATGCAACACAGTGCAATTATTGTACCTTTCCTAACTAATGCTCGTTCAGAGAGTCCATGAAGTAACCCCCGTGTCTGTTCAGATATAGACTCCATCAGCTACACATTACTTTATGACTATACAAATGGGGTTATCTTGTCGCTATGGAGGGAAATAGATTCAACCCGTAGACCTCATTACAAAAGTCGATACGACTAACATGTTTGGCATGAAGAAATGATAGAGATGCCGCTGTAAACGTCAGGATGAAGGGTTTTGGACTCTGCCCAAGCTTTGATTTCAACTTAAAAAGAAATAATTTATTGTAAACAGTCATTAAAGTGTAGCGTCGTGATTTCAGAACAACCTCCCCCACACCCCCACCCACACCCACACCCACACACACACACCTAGCCCAGATATGTAAATAAAGATATATCACATTCAAACGGTTTGCTGTAGTCGAGATAACACAAATTTTTACGCTTTTTATCAGCGTCAGATCAATGGGGGAAAAACAAGTTAAATTTCACACACGGAATAAATGATAAACACATTTCTTCTTTTTTTTTCTACAGTTATCTCATTTTATTTGATACACACGTATTAAACTGACACAGAAAGCAGAAAAAACAACACAAGTTGTATGAGGAACACATTGGCGGGACTGGGGGGGGGGAGACTTGCGATAGCAGCTTTCTATAATGCCTGGATGTAACAAAACTTGATACTCACACAAGGCACCCACATTCTAAACACTCGACTTAACATATGATACTCGTTCAGGGCACCCACGTTCTGAACCCTCGACTTAACATATAATACTCGTTCAGGGCACCCACATTCTAAACACTCGACTTAACATATGATACTCGTTCAGGGCACCCACGTTCTGAACCCTCGACTTAACATATGATACTCGTTCAGGGCACCCACGTTCTGAACACTCGACTTAACATATGATGCTCGTTCAGGGCACCAACATTCTCAAACCCTCTTTTACCCATATGATACAGGCACTTAGATACAGACAATCAGCACAGTACATAGTTCTGACGGTCATCTACGCATATTTTGTTTTCACATGGCCACATTTAAAAGTTGCACTTTAAATCGCCTGTTTTTACTCACGTATTGGGGGGGGGGGTAATCACCCGGAATCTCACCGGAGCCAATTAGCTGCAAACGTTTAATGGCTGCACTTTTAAACTATCGTGTCTCACTCACACGTACCCGCTCTAATGTTTTAATTAACCTACGCGATAATGCAGTGACATCATTGGTATCTTAGATCCTACAAACTCAAAGATAAAACAAACAATAGTTGATCGAAAATAAATGAATAATCGATTCACTAAAACGTGGGTTTAAGAAATAAGCATTATTGTCATCAAAAAGAAGTGCGAATTAATTCATAATTAAAAAAAAAATAATATAATTTATAATACCCAAATTAAAATGGAATAACTTTACAATAAAAGTAAGGCTGTACGGATAGTCGTGTGGTAACGTGAGGCTGTACGGATAGTCGTGTGGTAACGTAAGGCTGTACGGATAGTCGTGTGGTAACGCAAGGCTGTACGGATAGTCGTGTGGTAACGCAAGGCTGTACGGATAGTCGTGTGCTAAAGCACTCGGCTGTCGATCTGAAGGCCTCATAAGGCTACCATAAAGAAACAGTCCCATTAGTGGATTATAAGATACAAGAAATCCCAACTTATCAGGGACTTCACACAAAATAAAACGAAATAAAAACAAATAAACAGGTAAATTGAATAGCAATAATTAGCGCCTCGTCTAGAAGAAGTATTAGGCTCACTGGAAAAAAAAAACAACAACATTGCGAGATTCAACTACCAACGCTGTTTTCATATTATCATCCATTAGTTATATAACAATGTTTATGGTTTAATACAAGAAAGAAATCGTGCGAGGAGAATTAGTTGGGCGGTGGGGAAACTTACCGACGTAGAACTAATCAATAGAGAACTAAAAATTGATAACTAATTATTAGAGAAAACATCTGTTGAGAAATTATCAATGGGGGAACTAATGGGTCGGGTTTTAAATCAATGTTCTGTTGCACAAGAAACATAAAAAGCTTTATAAAACACAAAATTTATCCCAAGTATTTCCACGCTTGAAAGACAGTTATTTTTTAATGTTTTATTTTGAAACTGGTTGGTATTGTTTCTTAATAGTCTTATGATAGACATGTACTGATGAAAGATAAATAAAACAATCAAATTAAAGTATTGTAATATTATGAGCCTCAAAATTATGTCTTCACCGTATAATCAGTAAACGTGTAGGTTTCAAGGGTCGTTCACTTATTACGTAAAGCCTTTTTACAAGGGGCATGAGGGTGCCTGAGTGTGACATAGGCCTACAGCGTTACCCCTGGGAGGGGGGATAAAAAAAGCGTTACTCCGTGGGAGGGGTGTTACGTTATAAGTGAATGGCTCCTTATAGCCTCAACGTCTCTAAATAAATTTATCAATGTATAAAAAATTTATAACTAAAACAAAACAATAAATAAACACACTGTTCAAAAATGATTTTTTTTTAGATTAAGAAAGCCAAACAAAGTAGCAAAAAAAGAATTTTTAATAAAATATGTCACGATAAATGATTTTGTTCACGTGACTTTAAAAAACTGGGAATTAAAAAATGAAAAAAAAATGAAAATTGAAACAAAGTTTTTTGAGTTTTGTTTGTTTTTTTTTTTTTACATTTAAATATCAATAATATAATAAGAAGAGAAAAGTTGCTAATGTATAAAAAAAAGTTTAAAATTAAACATCTGCACACACAATTAATGTCCTTCATCTTCACACACAATAAATGTCCTTCATTTTCACACACAATTAATGTCCTTCATTTTCACACATAAGTAATGTCCTTCATCTTCACACACAATAAATGTCCTTCATTTTCACACAATAAATGTCCTTCATCTGCACACACTATAAATGTACTTCATTTTTACACACAATAAATGTCCTTCATTTTCACACATAAGTAATGTCCTTCATCTTCACACACAATAAATGTCCTTCATTTTCTCACAAAAAATGTCCTTCATCTTCACACACAATAAATATTCTTCATCAATAGATGTCCACCATCTTCTTGTATTTTTCAATATTAACAATCATTGTTATGTTATCTGTTTATGTTCAGTTTTGAGCTTAATTAAAATTCAACTTTATTACATTATGTTAATGCAAATCGATGAAAGACACAAAGTTTATGTTATCATACCACTCAGAATTATTGTTTTTGTTTCTTGCTATCATGTTCGCAAAATAAAAACAAAAACCAAACAAGAATGAAATGAATGACTTGATTAACTCTACACAATGGATGAACTACGTAAAATACGACAGTGCTATTGTGTGTTTTATAATTCTAGTTTTTATTATTACTTGGTGTGCAGTGCACACTGTGCACCCTTTCGAAAAAAAAATATATTGTTATCGCAAGAGTCACGAATTTGATGGTCAATGACATCAGATGAGTTTCTGGTGGCTGGCAACATTGACAGTGTGTCCGATGACACTGAGTCTGATGATGTAGCGCCATCTGTAAATCAGAGTAATGACAAGAGTAACAGGGGAAAAAAACTTATTAAGTGCATTGATTGATAGGAGTATGGTGGAACGGGGGTGTGGGGGGGGGGAACGACAGGGGGAAAAAGGAGAGGGGTGGGGGTGGGGGGGTGGATTTATTTTTATTTTAGTATTTTTTTTATTTTTTGAGGTTTCTTGTTACGGCGATAACAGCAGAAATAATTAGTTAAAACAATTGATTGAGTCAGGCTGTTGGAGACAATTGATTGAGTCAGGTTGTTGGAGACAATTGATTGAGTCAGGCTGTTGTAGACAATTGATTGAGTCAGGCTGTTGGAGACAATTGATTGAGTCAGGCTGTTGGAGACAATTGATTGAGTCAGGCTGTTGGAGACAATTGATTGAGTCAGGCTGTTGGAGACAATTGATTGAGTCAGGTTGTTGGAGACAATTGATTGAGTCAGGCTGTTGTAGACAATTGATTGAGTCAGGCTGTTGGAGACAATTGATTGAGTCAGGCTGTTGGAGACAATTGATTGAGTCAGGCTGTTGGAGACAATTGATTGAGTCAGGCTGTTGGAGACAATTGATTGAGTCAGGCTGTTGGAGACAATTGATTGAGTCAGGCTGTTGGAGACAATTGATTGAGCCAGGCTGTTGGAGACAATTGATTGAGTCAGGCTGTTGGAGACAATTGATTGAGTCAGGCTGTTGGAGACAATTGATTGAGTCAGGCTGTTGGAGAACGGTGTCGCTTACAACTGCACTGGGGATTTTAAAAACCCTAATTGTTTTGAATGACAAGCCACGTGATCAAACCTCATTGTTTTGAATGACAAGCCTCATGATCAAACCTCATTGTTTGAATGGCAAGCCTCATGATCAAACCTCATTGTTTGAATGACAAGCCTCATGATCAAACCTAATTGTTTGAATGGCAAGCCTCATGATCAAACCTCATTGTTTGAATGGCAAGCCTCATGATCAAACCTAATTGTTTGAATGTCAAACCTCGTGATCAAACCTCATAGTTTTGAATGGCAAGCCTCATGATCAAACCTCATTGTTTGAATGACAAGCCTCATGATCAAACCTCATTGTTTGAATTACAAGCCTCGTGATCAAACCTCATTGATCGAATGACAAGCCTCATGATAAAACCTCATTGTTTTGAATGGCAAGCCTCATGATCAAACCTCATTGTTTTGAATGACAAGCCTCATGATCAAACCTCATTGTTTGAATGACAAGCCTCATGATAAAACCTCATTGTTTTGAATGGCAAGCCTCATGATCAAACCTCATTGTTTTGAATGACAAGCCTCATGATCAAACCTCATTGTTTGAATGACAAGCCTCATGATCAAACCTAATTGTTGGAATGTCAAACCTCATGATAAAACCTCATTGTTTTGAATGGCAAGCCTCATGATCAAACCTCATTGTTTTGAATGACAAGCCTCATGATCAAACCTCATTGTTTGAATGACAAGCCTCATGATCAAACCTAATTGTTTGAATGTCAAACCTCATGATCAAACCTCATAGTTTTGAATGGCAAGCCTCATGATCAAACCTCATTGTTTGAATGACAAGCCTCGTGATCAAGAATGACAAGCCTCATGATAAAACCTCATTGTTTTGAATGGCAAGCCTCATGATTAAACCTCATTGTTTTGAATGACAAGCCTCATGATCAAACCTCATTGTTTGAATGACAAGCCTCATGATCAAACCTCATTGTTTGAATGACAAGCTTCATGATCAAACCTCATAGTTTTGAATGGCAAGCCTCATGATCAAACCTCATTGTTTGAATGACAAGCCTCATGATCAAACCTCATTGTTTGAATGACAAGCCTCGTGATCAAGAATGACAAGCCTCATGATAAAACCTCATTGTTTTGAATGGCAAGCCTCATGATTAAACCTCATTGTTTTGAATGACAAGCCTCATGATCAAACCTCATTGTTTGAATGACAAGCCTCATGATCAAACCTCATTGTTTGAATGTCAAACCTCAATCATATAAGTCCAGTTGTAATGCAGTCGTCTGGTGGTGCACGTTTTCTAAAGCCAGCAGGCCCTGGTGACCAACGCGGCCATCACTGGATCCCCCTCCCTCCTCCCCCAGATCAATATATCCATGGGGCGTGGCCAGATTGAGAATTATGAATCACCAGTCTAAATTCCCGGACTGGACACAAAACAAACAAACAGCTCTGGACGTGACGAGCCTGTTAGCAAATAACAAAACTGAAAAAAACGACAGGCACAGAAATGTAAGGACAGGCACAGAAATGTAAGGACAGGCACAGAAATGTAAGGACAGGCACAGAAATGTAAGGACAGGCACAGAAATGTAAGGACAGACACAGAAATTTAAGGACAGGCACAGAAATGTAAGGACAGGCACAAAAATGTATGGACAGACACAGAAATTTAAGGACAGGCACAGAAATGTAAGGACAGGCACAGAAATGTAAGGACAGGCACAGAAATGTAAGGACATGCACAGAAATGTAAGGACAGACACAGACATGTAAGGACAGGCACAGAAATTTAAGGACAGACACAGAAATGTAAGGACAGACACAGAAATACAAGGACAGGCACAGAAATGTAAGGACGGTTACGTTTGTTTGCCAAAAAAAATAATAGAAAAAAAAAACTGCATGTAAAAAACAAGGCAGTTGAGTGAGTTGAGCACACACAAAGACACACACACACACTCACACACACACACATGCACACACTCACACACACACGCACACACACGTCCACACACACACATACACACAAACTCACACACACTCATACACACATATACACAAACACATACACACGCACACACACACGCACGCACACACCAGCACACACACACGCACTCACACACATACACACATACACACACACACACACACACACACACACATAAACACACACACACATGAATATATTGTTTTGCTCATAAAGGGTGGAGGTTTCTGTTACTGCTTACCTCCGTATCGGTCATCTAGATTAGGACAAAAGATAATTTATTATACAAAATCCAAGTAAGGTTTCTATATTTCAGCTGATAAAAACTGTATCTCTGTAAATAGACCGATACGAAAGTAACAACTGAGTTATGACCGGTTTACGAGGATGTAGTACATATCTTTGAAAGCTATGTAAGCTTATGCAGAGCTAGAAAGCTAGAAAATAAAATGATCTTACTATTGCAATTAAAAACGGATATATCATATTTGTTTATAATATAATTGAATAGAACTAGTCTAGACATGAATTTAAAATGTGACATGTTATTATTATTTTTTAAAAAAATGGGTTAAATTTTCTTAAGATTTTTACTGATAAAATATTCCCTAAACTGCTCTTATTGCAGCTGAATATTTGTGATGAGACAGACTCATCTATCAAGTTCTCATCTTGATATTTAACAATACATCTCTCTGTAACCGTCAATTATTATTTTAAAGATTTATATTTATTACACATTTCTTCTGAACAATTACTTTTCATTTAATGGAATTTAAAATAAAACATGAGCTCAACATTTTTAAATATCCCACTCACACAACAAGAAAATTAAAACGTTTGATGCGCTAGATGAGGTCTTCCTCTTTGTAAAACGTTTAATGCTCTAGATGAGGTTTTCCTCTTTGTAAAACGTTTAATGCTCT
Organism: Bulinus truncatus; assembly: GCA_021962125.1. Taxonomy (NCBI): domain Eukaryota; kingdom Metazoa; phylum Mollusca; class Gastropoda; family Planorbidae; genus Bulinus; species Bulinus truncatus. The sequence continues at coordinate 1,672,149 of JAGDYQ010000082.1, read as the reverse complement.
AGATGAGGTCTTCCTCTTTGTAAAACGTTTGATGCTCTAGATGAGGCCCTCCTGTTTGTAAAACGTTTGATGCTCTAGATGAGGTCTTCCTCTTTGTTCAGACCGAGCTGTATGTTGATGAACTGAGAGACTTTCCTCGCCATGGACTGCCTCCTCCTCTGGACGTCCCTCTCAATCCTCTCCCTGTCCTCCTGACTCATAATCATCCTCAGCGGGTCAGCGAGTGCGCCTCTTCTGATCTTAAGCCTGTCACATGACACGGTCTCGCGGATGGATTTGCACGAATCATTCATCGTGGCATTTCCCGACAAAATTGCGTCCGTCTTCGAGAAATTGTTCTCTATATTCGAACTGAAACTTTGATTCCGCATTGGTTTTCTGGACCGGCCGCTGTCCAACTGCTTCAGCATTTCGTCTAAATCGACCCCGACGTCGTCATAATCGTCCGAATCGGTCGCGTCGTCGTAAAAGTAGGAATCGTTCATTCTCCTGAAAAAGGAAGTGTTGTTGTCCCGCACCGATAACGCGCCGGAACTGACGCTGCGTTTGATGGGAAGTCTCCGCCGGACCAGCTGCTCTCTGCCGGAAAGATGGCCGCCTTGATAACTGCGATGTTTCGTGCTCACGTCGGAGTCATTCTTTTCTTTCGCCGAGTGATGCGTTCCGTGAGCTAAGGCTGGGCCTTGTTTACTGACATCTCGATGGTTATCTCCTGATAGTGTTTGCTGCGCACTTAAAACTCGATGTTTCAAGTCTGTTTCATTCAAGAAGTTTTGGTTAGTGAGTGTAGTTTCAACTGCTGTCTGCTCTATTTTGTCCTTACTGAAAAATTGAATTTCTGGTTGTTGCAGCGATTGCTGTTGCTCTGGGTAATTGACCGGTGGCAGGTTACACAACTCTTGTTTTATATTTGATTTTTTCTTTAGCTGATCAGCCACGGTTGTCTGATCTTGAAAATTAAAATTTAAAGAAGATTGACTTTGAAATTCCGTAAGTGTACACAAATTCTCATTTTGTGTACCAAATTTCATCTTACACTTTGCGTCTTCCTTGAGAATGACAGGTGACTGCTGATGTACACCATTCAACACAGCGAATGACTTTGAGGATCCCTCTTGATTGGTTTCTATCCACTCATCTTTGAACGATTTCCGCATCATATCATCCTGAATGAAAGTTAACACATTCACATCCATTGAGTGGTCTTGGACGTTACAAGAACTCCGTTTGTTCCCAGTTTTGCATTGGCAAGAAATCTTCGAGTTGACCGGATGCTCATCACAGCCCTGTGGACAAAAATAAGTTTGTGTATTCAAATTGGACTTGACTGAAGTGGGCGATGAGTGGACATGTTCTAGATAGTTGGACTTGAAGATGGACAGTGTTGAATGTACAGTGGTGGCTGAAGCACCGGGGGCTGGAGGTGTGTTTTCAGCAATGATGATAGGTGTGGATGGTGGTGTGTCCGCAGAATGGGTATGTGGTGACAGAGAACAGATTACCGGTGAGGTCTCAGAATGGTTCAATGGTGGTGTCTCGGTGAAGTTCAATGGTGATGACGCCGAACCGATATAAAACGTCGACACCTCGGTGAAGCGAAAGGGTGGTGTTTCATGAAAGGTGAAAAGTGGTGAAACGGTACATGTGGGGGAAGGTTTTTCAATAGAGGTTAATGAGGGAGAAGGCAGTATTTCCTCAGCGGTTTCAGCAGTAGGTAATGCAGAGAGTGATGAGGGCTTACCATGTTTAGAGTCATGAAGACCTTCTTTGTGTTTTCTGTATGGAGTCGGACTTTGTTTGGTCTCTTTGACTGGGAAGACTGTTGTCTCCAAACACCTATTATTTCTTTTCATAGTTTCATTATTTTCTTTATACCTTTGAGAACCGTTGTTTTTTAGAGCGGGAGACTCTGTGATCTGTTCCTTTCGTACGGACTTTTTATCAATATGAAAGTCTGACGCTTGTGGGCTTTGAGTATTTTCTTCTGAATATCCGTGGTGTCTTCTCTGATGGTGGTTATGGGACCTACTTTCAGAGTCTGGTTTTTTTCTCAAATCACGTTTGACTGGTTGCTTGTAACTTTCGCGTGAAACGGAACTTTTACCATCGTATTTCTCTTTATGTTTGACAATGCAGTAGTTCTCAATTTGTTCATGAACAGAACTTTTAGATTGTCGAGCCTTCTCTTGGTGAACAGAATGAACATTTAGCTCTCTGTTAACTTTCTCAGAGCACTCATGCTGACCATAAATTTTGGATGTCATTTTTCTCTGCACTGTCGTTGTCACCGGCTCACACGGGGGGACATGACTAACATCGGCCAGATGACGTTTTACGTTGACCTCAGTACCTGGCTGTCCTAATTTTTCTAGTTTTTGCCTGTGTGCGTCTGTAGCCGTCCTCATGTAGTCGCTAACAGCGACTCTGATTGCATTATGAGCTTCGGTTGACTTTTTATGCTCGGCATTTGATTTGTCTTCTTCGGCTGACTTTGTATGCTCACCGTCTGATTTCTTGACAGTGTCGATGATTGGTCGTTTTTCATGGTCAACTGCACCGACCTTTTCGCGTGTATTTTTTAACACTGGTTTCGGTCTATGTAGTATTTGAGCTTCTGTAGACGTTTCAGCAAAACTGGTTGCTGGTTGGCACAATGGTGGTTGTTTGGTACAATGGTTACTGGTTGGCACAGTGGTTGCTGGTTGGCGCAATGTATTATCCGTGTCTCGAACGGAGCTTGAGATCAAAATATTGTCAAGTCTTTTGTGACTTTTACGATCAGTTTCCTTTTTATTTCCATGTTCCTGGGTCACGTTTAAATCTACTGGATATCCTGACTCGTTAACTTTTCCCGGAGAACTTTTTATTTCATAGAGCTTACTATTGTTGTAAAAGTCATGATTTTCAGAATCTTTGATTTCACGATGAATCGGGGCAACATCTTTAGCCTTCCTTTGAAAATTGTTACTTTTGGAATGGTCAGTTTCATGAAAAGCTGGTCCGGCTATTCCACCTTTACTTTTAAAGTCATTAGGTTTGTATTCTTTTGCCCCTGATGAAGATTTGACCTTCTGTTTGGTCAACGCTTCGGTATCGGGGCTAGATGATATATCGTCTCTGTCGTCCACTTTTCTCAGGTCAGGTTTGGAATCATTTCTGTCGTCTGCTTTACTTGTGATAAAAATGTGCCACGGGGGCTCTTTCCCACGTTCCTCTTTGGAATCACGACTGACGCCTCGGGAATCGTTGATTCTTGCATCTGACTTACTGGAGACATCATTGGTATGACGTATCCGATTATCATTCCTGGCTTTAGTGAATCGAATATCAGACATCAAGCTATGTAGCATCGATACCCAGAAAGTATTAGAATGTAGCATACAAGTCTGCCCTGTTAATAAATGGAAAAAACAAGTTGATTTTTAGATTGTGTGACAAAATAGAATATGCTTCTGTATATTATTTATCAGGTGCGGATATCGAACATACAACTAATTATATATATCATGGTATTATTTGACAACGTAATTATATTCTATCATGGTATTATTTGACAACCTAATTATATCTATCATGGCATTATTTGACAACCTAATTATATCTATCATGGTGTTATTTGACAACCTAATTATATCTATCATGGTATTATTTGACAACCTAATTATATCTATCATGGTATTATTAATCAATATTTCACAGAGCATCGATTTATTGACAGTGGACAACGAGTTGGTAACAGAGTAATCGTGTCCAAGAAATGAGTTTTGAGACAGGAAGGTTCAGGGCCGAGCCGTACAATGGTTCAAATGGGTTCAAAACTCCCGAGCGGCAACTTTTAGCGGGCTGCAAAAATTTTACTTTTGAAGGCAAAAGTTTAAATGAAAGAAGAAAATGTTAAAAACGAAAAAGGGGGGGGGGCAATAATATTTGCACCCGTGGCGGCAGCTATGGGATGTGCGGCAATGGGCAATTAATAATGAAATTTTAAAAAAATTTTAAATAATGTCCATTTAAAAAAAAAAATGTTTTATTTATATCAGCTAGGAATCTTGAATTTTTTCCTAACTAATCATGTGTGTGAAAGTTTATCAAAGGGGTCAACCAGTTACTATTATTAACACATTTTAGACCCCTCCCGTTCCCTCGCCCTGTCAAACTCCCCCCCCCCCCCCCCCCATTTTTCCTGAAAAATCAGGACACATTTTCTACCAACCCAAGACAAACATAGGGACCGTTCACATGTAATGCAAAGCAAATAAAATATAAATGCCCATTCCTCTCCATTATCTACAAAACCATCCAATCTACTAATAATGGAACAAAGAATAAAACTATTCACCCCTCCTTCCATGAAACATTTTGTTTGGCCATAAAAGGAAACCCTTTAAACTTGGTTTTTATGACTTTAGAAAAAAAAAAATACCAGATTTACCTTGTCGAGTGTGTATACGACTACAAGAAAACAACTTGAATATTTTTACTTGTTTAACACATTTGAAATTTAATAAAACTTAAAATTTGAGTTTCAAGAAACCAAGACTTGTATTCCAGATCAGTGGTTCACAAGCTGTTACGCTTCACGCCCCAATATGTCAACAGTATTGATTTAGCGACCCTCCATAAAAAAAATAGGTTGATTACGCAACCCGCTTGCAAAAAAAAAAAAAACTAGGATGAAAGAAAGAGAATAAATCTACCATGAATGTCATTTATAGATTCCCCCTTTTACTTTATAGATTCCCCCTTTTACTTTATAGATTCCCCCTTTTTATTTTATGGATATGCACAATTTTAGTCTTGTAACATATAGAGATATAAAATTGTAATGGTGGATATGAACAGTTACTTGAACCGTTGATTAAACATTTCAATGTTGTCCCGACCTACACTGTGAGATCCACTGTTCTAGAACATTGCTATTTTTTGACGTCCATTTGCATTCATTCCCCTCTTCCGTCTATCGGAAATCGTCGAACTATTCAACACACTCCCCATTTTGTTGACGTAATAAATGGACGACCCCTCAGAGTGTGCTCCCAGACAGACTAAGCTCGGCTTAGGCCCCGAGCGCAGAAGAAAATGGTTGGCCAGGGGTGGCAAATGCCGTACTTTCATCTTCGGGAATGTGATTTTCCACCCCGGGGGCCACTAAAGTTAGTTACGCATTGTTTGCGTAAAGGCGCTACATAGTTTTTTTTTCTTGTTTAGCGTGATCTTCTGTACAGACCAGCCTCCTTTATCGCGTTTAATCAGTTTTAGACTCAACAGCGATGTAAGTAAATTTCCACGATTGAAAAATCTTTATTCATTAATCGAATATTTTCATGAATAGAGAATATAGAAACCTGTTTACGGCCTTGCAGTTGCAGTTATTAGTCAATTATAGCCCACAAGACCTGAAATACCATCCTTTAGTCAACATTATACTGGTATAATCCAATATAAGAAAATAATATACATTTTTATACACAGATACAAGGTTATTTTAAGAATTACATATATTTGTGTGTATATATAGAAACCATAAAGAAGTTGAAACCGCGAAAGACTGAAGATAGAAATGACCAAAAGGAGCACATAATCTAATCTAATATAAATTATGTGATGTCTTTTTTGCTGTGTGTGTTCATGTGCGTATGTGTGCAACATATGTGTAAGAACGTGCTGTTGTATGTTTACTCGCCAGTAATGACTAATGGATTTTTTTCTGAAATGATTTTGCACACAGCCAAATTCAAGACTACCGACAATTTGGGCAAAAAAAAAACAGAGTGCTTGAAGTTTTGGTAGAGCTTAAATCAAAATTATGGGCAACTTGGGGAAAAAACTGTGCTGAGGGCCCTAGTAAAGCACTTCACAAAAGTAAATGGTCAATTATCATTGGCGGCCCCGGATCTATTCATTAAGATGGGTCAGTATGTCCAGATTACAGTCCCGGTGTTTTTACAGCCTGCAGGATGCACGAAAACATCCGCAAGCATGTATCAAGATGTAACTATAATAACTATCATGATCGAGATAAGTCACTATCGAGATAAGTCATTACAATAAATGTATGTGTAGAGATAAGTCAATATAATATATATCAGTATAGACATAAGTCACTATAATATCTATCACACCAACCCAAGATCTGCACATACAAACTTGGGATTTCAAAATACAAAATGACACTTAAGGCCTAAACAAACTACATCGAGAGCGAAATAAGGAAGGCAGGCATATATCATCAGGTCCGTAGCGTGCAGGGGGGGGGGCTGGGGGGCAGGACCCCCACTGCGTTTTGTCTGGCCCCCTCTGATTGTTTGCTCTACTTAGTAACATTTATTTCCTGCCCCCCCCCTCTATTGGCCAGGCCCCTGCTGTAGAATTTTCACGCTACGGGGCTGGAGCCCATCTCAAGAAGACAGCCCCAAACCATGACTGCTGACGTGACTCTGTTGACACCCTTAGTTCTTACAGAAGATGGAGAATTATTAATGATTAATTTGTGCATCGATTATTATATTTTTTTTAAATCTATTGTGTATTTTATGTTTTTTTTTTTTTATGTAATCTGCCATGATCTGTAATTTGCTTTAAAACAGTAAATTGTATTAGAAAATAAATATATATTTAATTTATAATTTATCTTTTGTTAAATTATTGAATAGAATAATTATTTTCATATATTATTAACCGGTTTCAGATTTAACCACAATTTCACTTTATTGTTTCAAATAAAATATTTAGAATTTGTAACTGGTGTGACCTTCAGTGTATTTATTTTAATGTTTGCATTTATTTACAACTAGTAAAAGCTTAGACTTAAAATTACATTTAAAAAAACAAAGTTATGGAGAAAATAATTGATAAAATTTCAAAATGATATATGTACTACACTGTGATAAATTATCCAACCTCAAAAACATTTCGATTAAACATATGCACTCAGCCTTGTGGACTCGACATACATATTTTCTCTATTAGACTTTACAGTAAATGTAATCAACTGCTTTGAAGTTTATAATTAACTGTACATTTAGTGATATATATATATATATATATATATATTGGGCCCCTGGGCAGTGCTGTCACGGCCCCCCGCGCTGATAATAATATTTTCAAAAGTTGATTGGCCAGCTAAGTCCGGGCCCCTAAAAATCGCCGGGCCCCTGGACATTTCCCCCCCTCGCGGCGGGTCTGAGTACAATTATAATCTACTTATCATCTTTTTTCATATCACAAAATAAAGAGTTATCTTTTATAATTCTAGGTAATTTATCACACTTTAACATTGTAGGCCGTATTGCGGACTTATTGATACACTTAATACGTTGTACTTACGTATTTTGTTTACTTCTTGTTATACATCTGACAGCATGTCCACACATAGCACAAAGTGTAATAAACATTTTACACAGTTTCTATCTTATCAGCTCCTCCAGACAGAATGTCAAACTTCAATAAATACTTGTATCGCGTTCTCAAAACATTCCCAAAAAACGACGTTTGCCGTCTTTTTATTTTTAGTAATCAGCATTATATAAAAAAAACTGAAAGGGAAAAAAAAACCGAAACATTTCTTGCAATCGATATGACGCTCAGTTTATGAAGACATGGTACTAGGCAGTACTAGCAGTATACATAGATAAAAAAATACAAAATAAAATGTGACCCCCATGAGAGACGGTACAGACTGATTCGTGCTGAGTGGCGCACCCGTAGTGGTCGGTGAATGTTGGCTTCTGGTTGCTTGGACTCAGTTGCCCCGTGTGTTTACATTGATGGGTTGAGGGAGGGGCGAGCTAGGTGTGATAGTGGTCGGGAGCGGAAATAACAAAAAAAAAAGGAATTACTGGGAGTTGTCCGTATCACAGACACAGACAAGCTCCAGCGATATAGCCATGTATGATAGACACAGACAAGCTCCAATGATATAGCCATGTATGATAGACACAGACATGCTCCGATGATATAGCCATGTATGATAGACACAGACATGCTCCGATGATATAGTCATGTATGATAGACACAGACATGCTCCAGTGATATAGCCATGTATGATAGACACAGACATGCTCCGATGATATAGCCATGTATGATAGACACAGACATGCTCCGATGATATAGCCATGTATAATAGACACAGACATGCTCCGATGATATAGCCATGTATAATAGACACAGACATGCTCCGGCGATATAGCCATATATGATAGACACAGACATGCTCCGGCGATATAGCCATGTTTGATAGACACAGACATGCTCCGGCGATATAGCCATGTATGATAGACACAGACATGCTCCGGCGATATAGCCATGTATGACAGACACTGACATGCTACAATGATTTAGCCATGTATGACAGACACTGACATGCTCCGATGATATAGCCATGTATCACAGACACAGACATGCTCCGATGATATAGCCATGTATCACAGACACAGACATGCTCCGATGATATAGCCATGTATGATGACACAGACGTGCTCAACATGATAAAGCCATGTATGATAGACACATACATGCTCCGATGATATAGCCATGTATGACAGACACAGACATGCTTCTATGATATAGTCATGTATAATAGACACAGACATGCTCCGATGATATAGCCATGTATGATAGACACTGACATTCTCCAATGATATAGCCATGTATGATAGACACTGACATGCTACAATGATTTAGCCATGTATGACAGACACTGACATGCTCCGATGATATAGCCATGTATGACAGACACTGACATGCTACAATGATTTAGCCATGTATGACAGACACTGACATGCTCCGATAATATAGCCATGTATCACAGACACAGACATGCTCCGATGATATAGCCATGTATGATAGACACAGACATGCTCCGATGATATAGCCATGTATGATAGACACAGACGTGCTCAACATGATAAAGCCATGTATGATAGACACATACATGCTCCGATGATATAGCCATGTATGACAGACACTGACATGCTACAATGATTTAGCCATGTATGACAGACACTGACATGCTCCGATGATATAGCCATGTATCACAGACACAGACATGCTCCGATGATATAGCCATGTATCACAGACACAGACATGCTCCGAAGATATAGCCATGGAATTCTACATTGTATTTTAATAAAAGAATCAAAGTATTCAACTGTTGACATTGACTTTGATAAGTATGGTTTCGTACTGTCATTTTTCTTTCCAGTCACATACAGTCACATATTGTGGAAATAAGCTGGATGTATTTTGTTTTAATTCTGGCTTGGAGGTATCTATTTAGATCTAATGATAGGATGGGCCCCAACCAGTATTGTTGTCCAGGGCCCCACAAATATATCTTTAATTCTCTGAAGAGGGCCGCAAAAGACATATAAACGACTCTGCTCACCAGCCCGTAGTGTGAAAATTCTACAGCAGGGGCCAGGCATTCTACAGCAGGGGCCAAGCAATAGCAGGGGGGCCAGGTAATACATTTTTCTAAGTAGAACAAATAAGCAGGGGGAGCAGATAAAACGCAGGGGTCCTGGCCCCCTGCCCCCCCCCGCACGCTACGGGCCTGCTGCTCACTTTACATGACTAAAAAGTATTTCTTTTGTCATAATACTCATGAGTCATGACCATTAGTTCTGTTTAGTCAAAGTACATTTAAATTATTGTATGAACTGTTTTATTGGACGCTTTCACTACGAGCTGTCGTTATTATACGTGGTCATTCACACACAAAAAAAGCTGTATTCAAGTACGCATTTCTAGCTTTGTGTTTTTGCAGGGAGTTATATTCCCTTAGTATCAGTAGTTTAGGTTATTTCTAGTTTCGGACAGATCCGATTTTTTTCATGGTTTTATTACAATTTAAACAAGAAACATGTTGTAGAAATACAAACAAACAAAAAGTAATAATTTTTAAAATAATTATTTCACAGTTTGAGTTTTATGTTTGAAAACCGCAGAAACTATTCAAAACTGTAGATTTAAAGAAAAACATTTATCGAATCGAGACGCGGGCAAGACGCCATTTTGACCTCTTGATTTCAACTTTCGCTTTAACGCAGACCTCTATTAATTATATAGATGTTATAGGCACTTGATTTAAGATAGCTTCCAACTAACCTTGGTCCTTTGACAATACCCAATGACTGGGCCCCTCTGTTCACGCACACACCAATTACTTAGTAATTTTATAGCAGATTTTTTTGTACCCGACTGGGCCTATGACGTGTTTGGGTCAGAGATGTGCGGACAGCGGACGCGACCGCTTGCGGAGCAGATCCGCAGACTTTTCCGAATCAATGGACTGACAGCGGACGCTTCGTATGGTTAAGTTGCGGACTCGCGGACTGACGCGGATCCTGGCGCCTTTGCTTATAATAATTTAGTTTTTATAGATACTTTACTTATTCGTAAACTTTGGCCACTGAATCTGAAAATAAATCAATAAATAAAATATGTTTTGTTTACAGTTGAATAAAAAAAATCTTGTGTTGCTTTTTACTTCATGTTTTTATAATTTTCTTTAGCGTTACCATAACAAATTTCAAGTCATTTAAACAGCTAAATCTCAGCAATGCGGACGCGCGGACTGACTGCAAACCAATGTTGTAAGATTCTGTGGACGCGGTTCGTTGATAGAAATCCATGCACGGACGCGGACGATACATTTCAAGATCCGCATACCTCTGGTTTGGGTTGCACCCCTCTCCTTGCGACGACTCTACATGATTTTTTTTTTTCACATTCCTTTCGATGTGAGTGACGTCAACGATGATACGCCAATCTTGCGCTGAGCAGTAGTGGAGTACAGAGGTGGAGACTTCCCCGGATAACAACTTAAAATTGAGTTCCACATAGGACCGAAACAATACAAATTTACACCGTCGTGAGACAAAAAAACTTTTGATTATTTAATTTGTAAGGATGTGAATAAACAGGCCTGACAACTGCTGACAGCCCCCGTGCACCAGATATCCAAGGATCCCCTCTGTCTCGAACTCTTTTTTTTTAATCCCCATCATCGGAGACGCATTCATCTATCTGGCGTTTCACGGTCATAATAATATCACGGGAAACTTGATCACGTGACAGATAGGCCATTTTAAAGGGGGAGGGGGGGGTAAGGCAATCGATGATGTCTGAGAAGCAATCTGGCACATCTGAGTTGTCTTTTTTAAAAAAAAATCTGGCTTCAGATAGTATGAACCTCTGCCGAATATCTGTCTCAACCACAACGGATATTTTTGTTTGTTTGTCATTTTGATATGCCCATATATATATATATATATATATATATATATATATATATATATAGATATATATATATATATATATATTTATATATAAATATATATATATATATATATGTGTGTGTGTGTGTGTGTGATTTTTGAGAATTGAAATAGGAAGAATTGTTATAATAAATGGTAAATCATAGGAATCAACGTTAAACTGCTTTTTATTATGATGGTATTGACATTAACACGTAATACTCAAGGCGATGGCCAACACATTGGAAGGGACACAAATAAAAAAAAAATAAAGTATTATACATATACAGACATATGTGTGTCACTGACATATATATGTATATATATATATATATATATATATATATATATATAGCCTATATAAAGCTTTTATTGGCTTTTATCAAAATGTACTGTGCAAGTATATAAAAGAACTCCCACCCAAAACTTATATTACACAATTATTTATAGAAATTAAATAATGACTATAAATAAAAACGCTTGGGCAACTCACTGGTTGAGGTGTTCAATAAATTATCGAAATTTGAGAAGCTTGTGATAATTGATTTCCAACTTCTCACGGCATGACGGACACTAGAACCGCCAAACAGAGTGAATTGTATTAAATGTAGTTTAAAGGAAAGACAAGGTCCAATAAAGAGACGCATTGTACCATTTGTGTGACTGACATATTTGTGTGACTGACATATTTGTGTGACTGACATATTTGTGTGACTGATATATTTGTGTGACTGATATATTTGTGTGAGTGACATATTTTTGTGATGATATATTTGTGTGACTGACATATATGTGTGACTGAAATATTTGTGTGACTGACATATTTGTGTGACTGACATATTTGTGAGAGTGACATATTTTTGTGACTGATATATTTGTGTGACTGATATATTTGTGTGACTGACATATTTGTGTGACTGATATATTTGTGTGACTGACATATTTGGGTGACTGGTATATTTGTGTGACTGATATATTTGTGTGACTGATATATTTGTGAGAGTGATATATTTTTGTGACTGACATATTTGTGTGACTGACATATTTGTGTGACTGACATATTTGTGTGACTGATATATTTGTGAGAGTGACATATTTGTGTGACTGATATATTTGTGAGAGTGACATATTTGTGTGACTGATATATTTGTGAGAGTGACATATTTCTGTGACTGACATATTTGTGTGACTAACATATTTGTGTGACTGACATATTTGTGTGAGTGATATATTTTTGTGACTGATATATTTGTGTGACTGACATATTTGTGTGACTGATATATTTGTGTGACTGACATATTTGTGTGACTGACATATTTGTGTGACTGACATATTTGTGTGACTGACATATTTGTGAGAGTGACATATTTGTGTGACTGATATATTTGTGAGAGTGACATATTTGTGAGAGTGACAAATTTGTGTGACTGATATATTTGTGTGACTGACAAATTTGTGTGATTGACATATTTGTGTGATTGATATATTTGTGTGACTGAGATAGGTGTGACTGACAATATGCTTTCCATCTTACTAAGCCCCTGAACGGTCAGCCTTGTTTCAGTTTCATGACACAAAAAAAATTATAATCACCGACCCAGCGCAGCCCCAGTTGCATAGTAAAAAAAAAAAGTTCCCTTAGCTTTAGAGGGCCATCGGGGCAGATGAAGTGTAGAATTCATCTGTTTCTATAACCTCGGCAAATGAAGGAATTGCGTGGTTAGAACTATGCCCCGCCTGTCGCCACCTTTACTTCCCTAACGTCAGGTACCCATTTAAAGCTGGCTGGACTTAAGGGACTTTACTCTAAATTTCACCTGGGAAAATTACCTTAGTTCTCACCGAGAAAAGATCCCTGGATTCTCAGGTTGGCCGTCAAGAGCTCTACACCGCTCGGCCATACACCCAAACCCAGTTGCTAGTAAAAAAAAAAAGTAAAGTTCCCTTAAAGTTGTCATCGAGGTAGATAAAGTTAGCACAACGCGCAGCCGCAATTACTTTACCCACTAAAATCAGGTATCCATTTAAAGCTGGGTGAACTTATGGGACGACTTTTCATCAAATTTAAACCTGGCTCAATTCCATGGGTATAACCGAGGATCAGGTCGATAGTCGAGTTTCTACACCACTTGGCCATCCGTCTCACGGTTGCATAATGGCCTACCTTAAACTCTGCTTATGACAAGATAAACAGACGTGATAGACAGAAGTGTAAGTGTTTTATATGGTACGGACAGAACAATAAGTATGGTCATGTAGGTCTCTATCTTGCTCATACAGAACAAAAAAGTATTGCCAGATTGGCCAATATGATGGGCACACAGAAACAACAAATGATATTGCCTCATTGGCTTATACCAGATTTTCTCATTTCGAGCGCAATATTTTTTTTTTCAAAATAATAAAAATGTGTTATACATTATAATTAATGATCCTTTTTTCCTGCAGTTTAATCAAATAATTGTATAAATGATCGTGATGTCTCTTTAATTGATAATAAGCCTACTTTTATATTTAATAATTCAGGAACAAACAATCCATCGATGATAAACGCGAACAAACACCGTTGCGTCCATAGCTGGAGCCACTACATCGTATTTAATCTGTGGATTGAGAAGCTGATTGCTAAGTTTATGACCGGCTTTACAACAAGTGATTATTTTATCGATTACTATGAAAGTTTAATTTGAAGCTCGGTTGTTTAATTATCCTTTATGGCAATACAAGTGTTATTTGTGTGTGAAACACTTCGGTAGTTCAGACGTCATCACGTTCATGTAAACAATTACAAATCCAGACAAGTGGGGGAAAAAATAGAATTTAATAAGTTGTGCACTTTTATTTTATTAATATAATTTATAACCATAACGTTTAACGCAAAACATGAAATATTCCAATATAGGCAGAACATATAACAATCAAAATTCGTTATTGACTTATTGACATATTTCTTTTTTTTTTTTTGGAGTAGACTTTAGGAAGACGGTGTTAAAAGTGTTCTCATGGAAAGCTGGCCAAGGTGGGGCGGACTGGCGGCCCAGGGCCCACAGATTGTAAGGGGCCTTGACTGGAATTTTTTTTTAATTCTTTAAGCATTAAATAAATTACACTTTAATTCGGTTGTTATTTTAAAATTACTAATTTCAGTTATTGAAGGGTTGTGATTGGTTTTTGAAAAAAAAATGCTATTGGAAATTATTTATTTTTGTTTGTTCAAATGTGAACGGGGCTAAACATGTTCTCAATTTAGATCAATTCAATTAGAAAATTATAGTCTACTATTATGACAGTTACTATGTTTGTTTCGTATGTTTCCAGGTGCTCAACATGACTGACACATGCCACGTTCCACTATTTTAAATTGCCACTGTTGCTCTAGCGATGTTTCCCGAGTCGCAAATGTGTTGGTTTTATGATCCATTTATGAAATTTGTTTGCAGCATCGTCACAAACCTTTCTCCCAAAACCCTTAGATCGTTCTTAACGCCAAATCGTGCAGCAATCCGTGGTTGGCACACAGAGAGAATCATTATTAATACCAGTACAAGTAGATCAGTGTTTCTCAAATCATGGGTATCGACCCACTGGCGGTTCACGGGCGAATTTTCGGTGGGTCGAGACAAAATTTATATGAATAATTAAGGAATCGAGAATCTTTAAATGCATAATTAAGCCTACAACTCAATTTTTTTCTATTTTTACAAAGCCAAAATGAATTTGTCAAGGAAAGGGTTAATAGCCTGGGACCCCCTGGCAACTATGAAAAATTGACTTGGTTCGGTCATGCTTTACGCCACAAAACCCTGTGCCATACGATAATGCTTATGTACCCTTGAAGGAGCACGGGAGAGTTGTGGCCCCTGATGGATCCGGAATAGACACGCCAAGATGTATCGACATGACATCACACGCGGAAAAATAGAAATTGGAGAGACTTATCTGCGGTGTTGTCCCTGCTGAAGTACCACCCCCCTCCCCAACAGCAAACCTTAGGGAAAGGCAAATGGAGACCCAGAGGCGTAGCGAGGGGTGGGCAAAGGGTGCCAAATGGTATATTTTTTTACATATAAATATTACATGGCAGTTTCCGTCTTTCCTTCCCCACCACATCCCAGAGTGAAATAGCCATGGAGGCACCACGGGAGACATGGAGTGAACTGCAACCAGGACCTGATAAATTCCCTTGGCTCTCACCGGAGATCGAACCAGGGACCCACAGGTTGAAAGCAAATATGCTGGTTTCATCATCCATTTATGAAATTTGTAGAAGACTCCTATATCGCTCTTAGCGACAAACCGGGCAATATCCAATTTTTTTTTTTAGTTTTTTTTTTAAATTAACTTTTAAAATTTACAACAGCTTAGGTGAGACATGGCGAATAGGTTGGAAAGTAATGCTATATAACAGGAATCACAAATATGTAGTACAGGTGCAAAATTTGGGCAGCTAAAAATATAAGCGGTGCGCAGCTTTAACTTTAAAAGGCAATCAATCATATCAGACTGTTATCAGGAACTTTTTTAAATTAAAAAAAAACACTGATACAGTGTACATATATTTCTTTTTTTTTCTTTCTAATCTCAACTTAAGAAAACAGAGTTTTGATTTTACTAGCCATATAGATTAAATGCAACCACAATTCTGATACCACACCAAACTTCACAAACATTTAAATATAACATCACATACTTTTTTTCTTATATAAAGTTGAAAACAAAAATAGTCATTTAGATTATTTCATTTAGCTCTTGGTGGATTTGTTTTGGCAGAAAACATTTTATTTTCATAATTTTATACAATTGGACAGATATCAAGAACAGAAGTGTTTAAAAAAAAACAAAAAAACATCAATTAACAGATATTATTTTTAGCACAATTAAACATTTTTTTTCCCCTCAAAAAAAAGTCATACTAACTTTAATAATGAGTCATTAATAGATATTGAAAAAAATTAAGGGAAATGTAACCCTATTTTAAAGCATTCAGGGGCACTAATTCATTCTCTACTGAAATAAGCAATAGGTCTTATTCAATAAGTTACAAAGACTGGCATGTTTATTAACTGGATAAATAATGTATCCTTTAAACTATTTTTGTTATTGAGTGTAAGATGATATGATCCTTTTTTAACAAATGTGGTTATGTTATATATACAGCCCAGTGACAGAGACAGTATCAATATTTATACATCATGGATTACACAAATTATTATTATTATTGTTATATATTTTACTGGATTTCCAAAGGTGTTTTAGAATATTTGATAAAAACTATCAAAAGAAAAAGAAGCACCAAAAACAGAATTCATATAAACGCAGCATCATTAATCATTGTATCAACATAAATAAATTTAAAAAAAAAAAAACATTTTTGATATAATCATTAAAAAAAAAAAAATTATAATAATAACACATTGAACATAGCTGTTACTGGAAACATAGAAGCACTAAAATAACTCAAATAAGTATTGAAACAAAAATTAGATTTAAAAAAGTAAAAAAAATTTTTCCCCTGTTACAATTTCATGAAATTACATTAAAAATTTTAATTTTTTTATTGGCAGTTTAAACAGCTTACACATTTCTCCTTAACAAAAAAAAAAAAATAATTATCAAGCAGTTTCTCTTTGGTCAAGTATAAAATGCTCAACAAAAATTTAAAGTCCCATCAGAGTAAATGTGTAATATTAGAAATATATCAGTACAATGATATCAGTAAAGCTTTTTTATTTTTTTTTTAAACTCTGATTAGACAAACTACTTGTCTGTTAAAAAAAACCTCAATTAGTATATATTTATACTAATAAATTCACAGATATTCAAATAAAAAGAAGTTATTTCGTAATGAGATGTTAAAAGAAAAGAAATAAAAAAAAAACGTCCCATTCTTCTCTATCTTGTCAGGTCATGTGACAGTCACCAACTTTCGGACAAGCCTCATGTCAACTGATCCACTGAAATGAGAGTGGAAAAAAAAAAGTTATTTTTCTTTGGTTTTCTGTTTTTTTTTTTAAATTTAGTCTTTTGATCTTTTTTTTTAAAAAAAAAAATGAGCAGCATTAAAAAAATGTTGTAAATTATATACAACTGGAAGGATACAAACAAAAGATTCTGAGAGCTTTACGTTGTGAGCGAAGATATTTAAAGTACTTGTTTTGAAAAGGAAAAGTAAAAAAAAAAAAAAAAAAAGAATTGAAAGCAAAGTTTTGAATCAAGCATAATATACAAATTAAAAGCCAAATAAAAAGAAAGGTTTATAGAAATTAAAAAATAGGAAGGCCTTCCGAAAACTGGACACTGTCAAGCACAAACCTTAAAAAATATACAAACTTTGCAAATATTAATATAATTGTTAAGACAGAATACATAACAGTAAGAATAAACATAGCCTTGTGTTTCACAGTTCATGTCTATTAAAGACCAGTTAAAAAAAAACATGAATATTCGAGTTGAAAAAATAAAAATTCAAAGATAATATCACAGCATAATGCAACACAATATTTAGTTTAATAACACACAATTACATGAAAAATGAATCTTTTAGCCCAAAGCATGAGGAGTCTTATGATTATTATTTCAGGTATGTGATTTTTCCTAAAATTCTCTAATGACACTAGTTTTCAAGTTAGTTATTACTTTCTGAGCATATTATTTATTTTTTTTAAATAATTAGCTATTTAAAAGCCTTCGGTGGGAACCATGTCAGTTACCGATGAATATCTTGATTTTGTGAACCGATTTTTCTGAGGTATTGGTTTCCCATAAGCCTAATTAATTATATCATCAAAATAAAAAAAGAATAGTGTATATATAGAGTAAAAATGTATTCAGCAAAATAATGGATAGCTTTAAAATAACATTTATCTTGTATGACAAGTATTCTGCATTGAGATTCATAGTATTCTTATTATAGGACCAGACATCCTACAGTACAAATGGGCAAGTTGTTTTTTTTTTTCATTTGTTGTCCTACTACGTAAAGTATTAGCTTGTATTCAATAAAACAGATTATCTAAGAATCAGTAAAGCTGATGAAAATTGTCCTCAGTTTGAAGCGTTCTCTTTATTTTCTTCTTCATCTAATGAAGTATCATTCATCTTCTTTCAAATAATCAATTAAACCTACAGTGACAAAAAAAATCTAACTTTAAAGAGGATGAGTACAATAAAATCAAATTTGAATAAAGGTAAAACATACATTTTAAAAGTTATTAGGCATTTAAAGATATATAAAAATATTTCACAAAGTATACAATAAATTGTATAATTAAATGAAATGTTGCGGAGTTTGATTTCTAGTCTTTAAAAAGATAATACATTTTTACATGTATATGTATGATACATGTATGATCCTATTTCATTTCTTTCAAATGCTGTCAGTTTCCTTCCTGATTACCATTTTTTTTTATTTTCATTATTAACTAGCTGTAATCAGCCACACGTGGCTAAGCCCTATGTAATGTAATAAGTATTGAGAAAGCCCTTGTTTCTAATTCTGTTTATTAAAAAAAAAACAGACAAATTTTAGAAAAATAATTATCAATCATTTGAAACTAAGGAAAATGAGGTCTATTATGAAACACGAGTTTCTAAATTTGTTACATTTATTAATGCAGTGTTTTTGGATGAACTTTCAGAGTTATGGTTAATAATATGAATCCTGTTTACATGTTGGATAAAAAAAATACTGACGAAATAATAATTTGCAAACTAAAGTAATAATAAATATTTTACAATACTGTTTGTTAATTAAAACAAAATACTGACGAAATATCGCAGTTATGATTAATAGTGTGAATCCTGTTTACATTTTTATTTATATAGATGTAAAATTCATCAGAGGCTATCAGTAGCAGACCTAAAGGATACTAGCTTATCTACTATTATCATGTAATATTTATAAGTATGAGCAACATTATTTTGTCTCTTTGATAGTAATAAAAACAGTACTATATCAAATTATTTTAGGGCTTTATCTGAGATAAAACTAGCTTAAATAATTTAAGTTTTTGTCTTTTGTTAATTTGCTGTCAGTTCTTTCTTTCTAAATAACTTAATCGGACGGTCTTAAAATATGCTTTATACAGATCTGTCTTAAAATATGCTTTATACAGAACTTTATAAAGTTCCCTTATCTTTAGAGGGCCATCGGGGCAGATGAAGTGTAGAATTCATCTGATTCTATAACCTCAGCATATGAAGGCATTGTGTGTTTAGCACAACGCCCAGCCACCTTTATTTCCCCAACTTAATGCCAGGTACCCATTTAAAGCTGAGTAGACTTGTGGGACGACTCTGAAACAAATTTCACTTGGAAAAATTCTCACAGGACTCTCAGGTCGACAGCTGAGTATCTACACCACTTGGCCATCTGCCCCACTTTTATACAGATATGATTGTCTTAAAATATGATTGCGCTGGAGAGTGGTTGCAGAGGCCCTTTGCTCCGCAGGGTTGAAGGCATTAAGTCAAGTCAAGTCAAAATATGATTTATATAACCTTTTTTTTTTTTCGATAAAAATTTCTTTGATGCTCAACATTAAAAATTCAAGAAAAAAATTTTTCAGAAAAATAGGAATAAGTACTGTATGTGATTAATAAAAAAAAAAAAAAAGTATTTCACATGAAAAAGAAAATATCCTGAAGTTAAGATAATAAAACGTTGTATTTGTTTAAATCAACAAAGGTAACATGTACTTACTGAAAGGGTTTTTTCCTTTTCTTTTTGGATTTATGGGTAGACTGTTAAATGGGATCTCTGAAGATGGAAAGTATAAATTATAATTAAGAGAGAAATGTAAAAATAATGTTAAACAGTAAAAAGATATTCCTCTTTTTCTTTAGATTAAAAAATCAATCAAAAAGTTGTTTCGTTAAACAAAAAAACAACAACAAGGAATGAGAAATAATGCTTGGACATTGTCAATAAAATAGTTTATTCAATAAAATCATTTTTATTATTATTAACTTTGATATGGGACCATCTTCTGTGTGAAATATCTTGAACTGGTGATAGGAATTGATCAAGAGAATGAAAAACATTAAGTGGTTTTTCATTTGTAACCTATTTCAGTTATTTATAGCTCTGTTAATTATTAAAAAGTATTCAAAGTATAAGTCACAATAAACTAACTCTGTTTGATTGCATAGAAAAGCTTCCAAATAAATGACGTAAGAATTTTTATATGGCAAAGGTGAATTGCTAATGCATTTTATGTAGTAGACTGACTGACCATAGAGTCTTTGTAAAGAACACACTGGTGTTACAAAAATTAACTTACGATTCAAGCCTAAGCAGTCTTTCCATTCATCAAAAGTTATTTTTTTATTGTTATCTCCATCACAATAACGAAGGAAGCTTCGTCTACATTTTCTTGGGTAGGTCTTATTTTTAAGAGTTGTCTTTCTAAATGGGCGCCACTCTTTTTTTTCTAAAATCTATTCAAAGAACAAAAATTGTGGATTTTTTAAACTCATAGGCTTAAAACATGTTTTTTGTATTAGAAGATTTAAAAACAATTTTTATACTATATTTGCAAATATAGAGGATGACACAGGAAAACAGGAACTTGAAATCCAAGAAAATTTGATTGGCTGCTATTCAACCAGGTGCCATTTAAGAGACAGTAGTCCAAATTATCCATGTCCGAATATTGCAACCTGTAGATGGTGTTCTCCAACATACTCATTCATCCAATCTGCTGTTAAAGTTTGCACATCTCAGCTGGCATACCATGAATTATTAAGCTTTGAATATTCTGTTGATATGGATATTGAGACGAAACAGTAATCGAACTATTCTCTTTCTTGCACAACTGCTATTAATTGACTTGCTGAAAACTGAATTGCATACAGCTTCAATATTCTCTGGAGTACGAGAACTTCTCAATAAACCTGACATTTTTTTTTGTAAAGCAGATCCAGTCTCATCAAAGTTTTTAATGCATTTTTTATCACACTTTTTATGGAATCCAACCATGTTGCACTAAATTGAAAAAAAATTTTAAACACCCTTTGCACAACTTCCAAACTATCATTGTTCTTGTAAAATATTTTTATGGCAAAAGCATGCTGTTGATCTTTCAACTGATGTTTTATAATAAAATGGCAAGATTGTTTACAGCTCTAGGTCCCTGTTCTACTGAGCTCCCTGCTGTACAAGGCTGCCACAACGCATTAAAAAAATTACTATTTTTCAAGTCACCCTGTAATATTAGTTCAAAATGAATGAAAGAAGTTTCATCTTTAAAAACATCTTTAAGCACCTTTCACATGTTGGCACAGAATAATTATAGCAACAAGTGAGGCTTATAACTTACATAAAATATGTTCATAAAATCATTAAAAATAGTAGCGTTAAAAATGTGACAGTTAAATGTGTCATATATCCATAAAATAAGATTTAAAACACATGTATATTCAACAATGTTAACCTTATAAACTATATTAATTGTATCATACCACTATAAAATAAGATGTTAACTGTTTAAAAATTCTAACCTCATTATTGTTTTTATCCAGATTTTTTAACTTCCATCTGGCAACTGTTTCTAGTAAAGCTAAATTTTCTGCAGGCAGTGGACTGGAAAAAGAGTCAAAAGCTCACATATACTGTACATCTTCAAACAAAAATTTTCATAGGGCTATGTAGAATGTGATTAGCTGTCTGACTACATTTTTTCACGGAAATGTTATACATTTCTAAAATAGTTAAATTAACTTCCAAAAGTTGATAGGATTTAAATTTTAAATCAGAAAGACAAAAACTAAATAAGAAATCAAGAAGAAAAAAAAATAAATTTAGTTATGAAATCATAAATTAAAACATTTTAAAGTTATTATGAAGGGAAATAACCCAAAAATGTTGAAAAGATAATAAAAAAAAAATTTCCTAAATTTATCACAAAATATTTACACATAAGAAAATTATCATTTAAAAAAAAAAGTCATTACAAAGAATGGAGATTGAAAATTCAAACAAATTACTTTGATGTGGCTACCGTTTCTGCTAATGCTTTCTTCCTTTCTTCTGTAAGGTCTGACAGTAGATCCATCAAAAATTTCCTTTTTTGCTCAAACGGACAACCTGGTAATAAATAAAGTAACATAATTAGAAGGAATATTTCAGCTCTCAAAGATATAATAAGGATTTCCGGCCATTTAGAGGTAAGATAAAAGTAATGTATGTGTAACTTGATAAATAAAGATGTCCTTGAAAAAAAAAGATGATTTTTCTTATCAGACAACTTCTAGAGCTGGAGATTTATCTCCCTTGGTTACTCAGCAGTCATTAACCCACTGAATCTATGAGAAACTAAGGGAGCACATTGAGAGGTGGATAAAGGTCAGCTGGGGGAATAGGCACAAAAAAACGTTTTATGCCCTTTCAAAGAAATAAAGGCAATAAATATGTGTAAAGAAAATTAGCGGTGGTGTTTTGCATGATCCGTATACCATTAAATCCATCTCTGCCTTCATCCACCTTTTTTTTGTCATATTGTTAAAACACAGGTTTTGAAAAACTGACACTGTCCGGAAACATTATTTTTACCTTTTAGTTCTCTATCACCATCAAAAACACAGTTTGGTGTCACATTGAAAGTAGCAGTCCCTGGAATAGGAACACCAGTGGTTTCCTAATAAATAAATGATTTTACTAAATTATAAAACTTCTACATACAAATAAAGTAAAAAAAATGATTATCTATTGCGTAAGAATATTTTACATCTTTACATTACTAAATGTAAAGAAATTAGATAATTTTTTTACAATGTTTTTAAAAATCAACAAAAACAACTAAATTTTTTCAAATAATCTGTGCAATATTACAATTATAAGAACACTGAGAGCATCATTTTTATTGGCCTTAAAAAGTAAGTAAGATAATATTGCCTTTATGTATTTCCTTTAAGATTTAAACATTTGTAAGTAATATATTAATTTTTCTCTTTATTTAATTTTGTAGGGTTAATATATTAAATAAAGAAAAATTTCACGAAAGGCATCCAATCAGTTCCAGAATTAAAAAAATATAGTGCTCACATATATGTGTAATTATATAGTGTTTATATATCTATGTCCCAAACTTAGTTATTTTAGGTGGAAATTGTAAATAAAATATAAAATACATCTCATTTATATAAAAAAAAACATACCGACACACACCAACAATAACCATTATGTTCATGGCACTGAGCCTTCTCCCATAATCCATTGGATGTGCAGGCAGGGATGAAATATTTGGCATTAGGTTGCTGAGAATTGTCTTTAATAGCATCTTCTCTCTCTTTTAAACAGTTCTGACTTGACTCTTAAAACGAAAAAAAAAAAAAGTAAAATATATTGAAACAAACATTCTAAAATTTATAATGTCATGCAAGTAAGTAGACTTAGAGAAATATTGCAAGAAGACAATTGTTTTGAGTTTTGAAAAAATAAGCTTCAATTTAAAAAAAAAGTAAAAATTCATATAAAAAAAGCAAGAATTTGATGCTTGTAAGCCAAATTTAGTTGGTTCAAAACTAGACATGAAAAACTGAAAAAAAATAAATTTAAAATGGATGTTGATGCAAAAGTCAAAGGAATTAAAAACAAACATTTCTCTTACCTTTTCTCTCCTGCTTGTCAGGTCTGTTTGATGAACTGGTGAATGAAGGACCACCGTTAAGGACGGAGAAATTAGGAGACGGAAGCAAAGGCACCTGGTGTCTTACTTGTGTTTCTAAGCAGTTGAAAGTTATCAACACAAACAAATGGAAACAAAAATAGAATTAAGAACGTAAAAAAAATGAAAAATTATGTTGTTTTTTTTTTAGAGTATACTTTACGGATAAATTTATAAGGTTAACCTATGTTATTAAAATCTAGCACATTTTACAATTATTTACTACCATACACAATTTTAAAAAGGTATTACTTTACATTTAGTCATATAATTCATAAACTATACTATACTTCTAAATTCTAAACATACAAAACTGCAATGATTCATATTACAAGAAAGAACTTTCTTTTAAAAACTTTATTTTTTTAAAACAACAACCTATTCTCAAGTTGAGAAGGGCTGGTCTTTAGCTTACAAGTCTACCTGTGCTTGCCATGGGAAGCTATTATCAAATAATTTGTTCTGGTTTTTCTCTTGCTACAATATATGCCATGAAAGTTTCTACATTTGGCCAGAATTTTGTAACTAGTAATTGTTGGTCACAAATATTTTCTAAACTAATCTTTTCGGATTTTTTTTTTTTTCAAATATTGATTTAACTTGCACAAAGAGTTTAGCTGCCTCCTGGTTTAGTCACTTATTTATATTAATAGATTTAAAATCATACTGCAACTGTGTTATATGATTAGTGCATTTTAGAGATCAAAAGAGTAAATACGTAATTTTACAGAATCAATATTGACATTTAACTTGAAAAAAATCTTTCTTCAATTGGTGGCCAATGATTAATGTGTGCTTTTTTTATTATTATTAAATGCAGGTGGGTTTATAAACATCTTCTTTGAAGCCCAAATAAAACTAACCAGGTGCAAAATCTTGTCTGGTTAAGTTAAATATATCAATTGCAAGTTACATCATATTGGGTTAATTGACAATATTTTATCCAGTCATTATAGTATAGGAGTAAAACGTATTTGCCTGTACCAAGAAATGTAGTGGTGTTGTAATACGCCTCCTACTATTTAGCACTTTTTTTAATCAATGTTTCATTTAAAAAAAGATCATTTAAAAACATTAGACTTCTGATTTTTCCCATAATAACACAATCATTTTGAATTTGACCATATCATCGAGATCTCTGATATATTAGTAGGTGTCAAATGCGCATGCGTGTACAATGAAATAAATGGTACACACTGAACAAATGGCATATAATACACAAGGGTCCAACTCCAACTTGGTCACAATTATTTTATTCATTCCACAAGGGAAAAAAAATAATCGTTTGAAAACAGAGATCTTTAAAAGACAAAATAATCGTTTAAAAATAGAAATCTTTCAACAGAACAAAAAAAAAAAAAGAATACATTAGGCATATGCAGCCTACGTGTCATTGCAAAATTCCTAATATTTGTAATAATGTACTTATTGATTTATTGAAAAATGCAAATTATGTTTGAATTTCTTTGTGTTTATAGATATCATTTATTTTTTAATGATAAAATAAATAACTTCCCCCACTTTAAGATAATAAAAAATGTGTAACCTAAATGTGGCAAACAGTTTGATGTTAGGCAATCGGGAAACAATTACAATGATTTAGTTTGACTGTTAAAAAATATTACGTTACCTCTTGAGGGCTAAAGCTAACGATAATAAAACAATACTGAATACCAAACACTTGACTTTCGCATGCATCGGGCTAGTTGTGTTGATTTTAAAGTAATACTTGTAATTGAAAACACATTTGCATAATTTTAATAAATATTAAACGTGGCTTAAGTGCTGATCATAATTTACCTTATTAAAACATTGTTCTTGATATCATCATCTTAATTTGACATCCTAATGCTGTATTTTTTAAAATTATTGTTATATTTTACTATCTTAAAGCAACATAGGCTTCATTTAACAAAATTATGGGCTTATAATTCCGTGACCTCCACCACACAATTAGGCAAAATGAAATTTTAAACTGAGATGTTATTTGTTATGTAGAATTTGACCAATGTGATTGCAAAATAGTTTGGTTACTCTGTGATTCAAGACTGCAGTAGTCCACCACCGAACTAATAACGAATATCAGAAACTTCCGTCCAGTCCATATGAATGAAACAAGTGAGCAATGTCCATATCCATGTAACACAGACACAATGGGAAGTAAATTTACAGATAAAAAAAATACAAATGTGTGTAAAAAAAAAATATATATATATATATACACAAAAATGCATGCGATGCCGTACTCACCATTCTTGGGGGATTCAACGGGTCGGATTGAGCTAGTCGTTTCGCTGGCTGAGTTTAAAGACAGGAATATATGAAAGGACACTTTTTAAAAAATTTGGGTGTTACTCAACCGAAGTTCTGCTGTCATACTTTTATTGCACTGGCCCGGTTTACAAGTTCAGATTGGTTAGTAGCCGTTGGTGAGGGTTGGTGATGATGATGGTGATGGGGGTGGACAAGGGTGGTGATGGCTGGTGGTGATGATGATGGTGATGGGGGTGGACAAGGGTGGTGATGGCTGGTGATAATGATGGTGATGGGGGTAACAAGGGTTGTGATAATGATGGTGATAGGGTAACAAGGTGGTGATGGCTGGTGATAATGATGGTGATGGGATAACAGGGTGGTGATGAGACTGGTGATGAGACTGGTGCAGATGATGAGTGATGGAAACATGCGAGGGAGGTGATAAATAAAGGCTTGTTTGGCTTGCCGTGATATTCAGAAGGATGTTGAAGGAAGGAGTGATGTCACGTGAGACATTGATGTCACATAAGTAAATGATGTCACGTGAGACAATGATGTCGCAGGAACTGTGAGGTCACAGGATACAATGATGTCACAGAAACTGTGAGGTCACAGAGAAACGGTAATGTCAGATGGGAAAAGTGGGGTCTCAAGAACTGTGATGTCACAAGAGACAATGATGTCACAGGTACAGTGAGGTCACAGAGAAACAGTGATATCAGAAGAGAACAGAGCGGTCTCAAGAACTGTGATGTCACATGAGATAATGATGTCACAGGAAATGTGAGGTCACATGGAAACGGTGATGTCATAGGAGACAACGTTTTCTCAAGAACTGTGAGTTCACAGGAGACAGTGTTCACTAAAGGGAAAGAAAGATTTAATTGGTAAGTGCAAAGTCATATTCAGGACTGTCTTATCAGCAAGATAACTGGTATAAATCAAAGCAGCGCACATACTAATCATGGACAAGAGTCCTATTAAAATGTGGACAATGGAATCATAAAGTATCTTGAAGTGTATTGATAAAAGAGCCAGAGCATAATTTATGAAATTCCGCCTTTGACGAAATGAGAATAAAAATTGACTTACACAGGCGAAAGAATCTGGCTACCGTGAGATTAAAAACTTACAGGATTAGGGGGGATTGGAGTGCACAGATTATATATTAATCTGTGGTAGAGGGTAAGATTTGTTTCGTTCTGTAGTTGTTGTTTTTTTTTTATATAAGAATGAGAACATAGAAACCTGTTCATGAATATCATGATGACAAGATGGCAGTTTTTTTTTCAGTGAGATACAATGGTATGCATGAACTCATGATGATATGAGAGAATGACGACAGTGAATACAGATGAGGTCAATAAGAATGGGGATGATGATGAGATTCGTTAGTAATATTTTTTTTTATTTCATATTGCTTTGGTTTTTGTTGATCTAATTAAAGTAACTGTTTATCAGCGCCATCATCTTGGCAAGCTGCAACAGGTGTCAGTGACATTGACAAGCCAGTGACTGACACCTGTCCTAGCCAGTGGGTCTGATCAGCAGGTACTTTAGTCCTAAGGTAAACAGTTGTACTGGTTGATATGGTTTGTTGTTATCAGCAGTCAAATAATTAGTCACTGTTACATAACCTGGTCAGCAATACTGATATTGAATAGTAAATACTTAACCTTTTAAGCTAATAAAATAATAGCGATTTGGGTTCTGCGTTGTTAAATCGAAAGTAAAGAATTAATACAACAGTATTCCAGTTTAAAAAATACAATCATGAAAAAATCGGATATTAAGGCTGCAAATAATGATAATCTGACCAAAAACTTTATTATTTGAGTATTTAAAGATCTTCAGACAGGACAAGAGGTATGGCTGGATAAAGTAGGATAGCATTTCTCTTCATTACTTGAGTACAATATTTCTTCCAGTAGAAAGTATGGCATAAAATATGCCACCATAACATCAGCAGTCAGAATCATCAAAAATAACCTTAAGAAACAATCAATATCTGTACTTTTTACATAGATGATGGAGATGGTACACTACAAACCATTATACTTCAATCAAAGCATATAATCTTAATAGTACGTTAAGATTTGAATTAATTTATCAAAGTATAAACTCAGTTTCTCGTATAAAATATATAGCAATTTAACTTCAATAATAAAAATATACATGAGTGATTGATAAAAATGGGAAACAATCCATTTCGGACAGCAGGACAAAGAGAAATATATCAATTACGTCCCTTGAAAAACCGTAAACGGTCGATAACAACAAACCAGTCACCAGTACAACAAGATCTTATGGTCACTCCGG
The DNA here is from genome assembly GCA_021962125.1 of Bulinus truncatus. Taxonomy (NCBI): domain Eukaryota; kingdom Metazoa; phylum Mollusca; class Gastropoda; family Planorbidae; genus Bulinus; species Bulinus truncatus. Next base: position 1,643,651 of record JAGDYQ010000082.1, on the reverse strand, counting down.
AGTTCTAATGTCTTCCAGCCGTCCATATGATCTTGAAACATCCAACATTCATCCGATCATTCAAGCTTCAATCATACACTTTCAAAACAATTTTCTTTCTCCTTCCGCGCAATTCACCTGATGCACTCATCACACTGTATTCACACGACACACACACACTTACCACATTCACTGCATCATTCGTTACACTCACATACGAAACAAGCACACCATAATATTGCACAATATAATGACATAATGCATAAAAATAAATCATAATAAAAAAAAATTAAAAGAACCTATCATAAATTATTTTTTTTTCTTAAATCTGTAGAACATTTACTTTATGTATTTGGTTTTTTTTTTTTACTGATCAGCTTGTTTACAATATATGAATTTTGTTTTCCAAATATCACAACTCTATAAATAATTATTTCTCCATTTTCTCTGATGATGAATCTAATTATTATCATTTTGATTTACTTAAATGGCCGAACTAAAAGAAAAAAAAATTAAGAAAACAATTAAGGGAGAAAAATCTATCTCAACGAAAACATGTCATTAAAAAAAATTGTAGGCAATGACCTATATAAAATAAAAATTGTAGGCAATGACCTATATAAGAAAAAATTGCAGGCAATGGCCTATATAAGATAAAAATTGTAGGCAATGGCCTATATAAAAAAAAATTTGCAGGCAATGGCTTATAAAAAAAATTTAAAATCAGCCGAGATTGACTCACGTTTTATATCTACTCCTAGACACAGTGTCCAGTCGGGTTTCTCTATGGTTCTGTCCGGTTTTTTATCACAGAAATTCAGAAATTCTTTAGCACAGGGCTTGGGCTTGATGAGTTTCTTGACCATTTTTTTAAAGTGACGTATCTCCTTGAACTTGAGTTTGCCATCTTTGTTTTTGTCGAGCTCGTTGAACTTCCACAGTACGATGGCTTTCTCTGTACCGTACTCGTTGTCTTCACTGCCAGCTGAAAATGTGAAGAGATTGAAAGTAAGTTGAGACTATATCTACGTACCTTGTGCAGCCCCGTAGAGTGAAAATTCTACAGCAGGGGCCAGGCATTATACAGCAGGGGGGGCAGGCAATAGCAGGGGGGGCAGGTAATACATTTTACTAAGTAGAACAAATAAGCAGGGGGGGGGCAGACAAATCGCAGAGGGGGCCCGGCCCCCTGCCCCCCCCGCACGCTACGGGCCTGACCTTCTGTGTAATGCATAGATTGGTTTGTTGTATAGAATTAAATTAAAGCAGGTCGTAAATTATTATCTGCGCATTTCAGTGGTGTAGCGAGCTTAACTCCTCGCGCCCGCGGTACAATACCTTTTTAGCGCCCCCCCCTCCCCCATTTAAAAACTATATAATATTATGTGTAAAATATACCATTTGGCGCCTCTTTATGAGTAGCGCCCGGGGAATGGTGCCCCCCTTGCCTCCCCCTTCGCTACGCCACTGGGGCATTTAAAAGGAGGTGGGTGGCTTACTATGATTTTTACAGTCAATGTGTTAGAAAAAACAAGCAATTAAGCCTGTTCCATTCTGGACACAGGACGTGTTAGCGCATTTTCATGTTATGTATCAGTACGTATGCTATCTTTCAGTAAATATTTGTAAATTTTGGAAATGTTTATAAATTCAATTGTGTAATGCATATATCTGTAAAAAAAAATGTATAAAGACGTTTCTTTATGTTTGAAAAAAAATTATTTTCTCTTAAATCTAACTACAAGTGGTTTGTGGTTACTGAAATAGGACTCATAATTGAAAATATTCGAAATTATAGTCATTTAATCGTCCGAAAACCCCGTCAATTGTTGCATAGCTCTGATACTTTCAATTAAACTCAGAACACAAGCTTACTATTTCATTTAATGAGTTTCTTAATAAATCTTGGTGAAACTACGTGCTGCAGTATTTCGCACCAAATGAACGGGCTATTGAACGTACAAGGTGTATATATAATATATAAGCCCCTTATGAGGCCTGAAGCCCGGCCCTCAGAGGTCCTATCGCGAAATGAACTTTTGATGTACACATGGCAGGCCAAGACCTACAAAATGATATATACATTATGGGTCTAAGACTTATAGTTGCTGAGATATAGCGCTCCTTTATTAATATAGCTTATATAGTAAAAAAACGGTACTAAGGCCCCTTTTACGGCCCTGAAAGGTCAGATCGCGAAATGGAAAAAAGTCATTTCTTGGCAGGCCAAGACCTACAAAATGATATATACATCATGGGTCTAGGACTTATGGTTGTTGAGATCTAGGGTGATGACGGACAGACAAAACGGGGACAAAAATTTCTTCGAAGAGTACATTCAGAAATACAAATGGCGGACTTTTTAAAAAAAATATTGCCATGACAGATAAATGAGAAAATCATATTTTGTTTCACATGATTTTCCGGTGTCGAAAATTCAAGAGATGTTACAAAAAGCAGCTTTAAAACTCTAGATTTAAATCCACTTTGCAATTACATGAAGATGAAAGTTCATCCGACAACTGAAAGTTACTTTGTTTTAAGAAGCTTTGCTGGAGAATGCCGGTTAGAAACTTAACATATTGATAGATAGATAGATAGATAGACAGACAGACAGACAGACAGACAGACAGACAGACAGGCAGACAGACAGACGGACGGACGGACGGAAGGACGGACGGATGGATGGATGGATGGATAGACAGAGAGAGAGAGAGAGAGAGAGAGAGAGAGAGAGAGAGAGAGAGAGAGAGAAATAAGTTCTAAGATACAGTATATAAAAAATTCATTAGTATTTCCACCCAGAAATAATTATATTTTTAACTCGTTCATTTCAAAAGTCTCTTGAGATCATAAAGATTTGGCTAATTTTATCACCACCCCACAAATTTCACCCCCACCCCACAACAACAACAGCACAATAAACACAACAGGCGTATGTACTCTGGTGATATTACTCACTCGTTGTGTTGACACTGTTGGCTCTGTCGTACTCATCTTTGAATACTTTAATTAAAGCTGTGTTGAAGGCTTGCCTGTCCTTCGTAGAACATTCTTCTGAAAAAAAAATATTATAAATTATGAGCGAACAATTTAAAAGGACATTTTCACTTGAATAAAATAACTCTTCCACCCTCCCTCCTCTTCCCTCCCACCATTTCCACTCAGCCACCCCTTCCACACCTAATCAGTGTGGTAATGTTTGAACTAAAACATATCAGCCAACACCGTCTATAGTGCTAAAACACACAACACGCCGGAGCACCACGGGCAAACTGATACATTAGACAAATACCTCCGTCAAACTGTTACTGTAAGACACACTCGTCTCTCTCTCTCTCTCTCTCTCTTTTTTATTATTTAAAGTCAATAATATTTTTTAAAAAAGCAACTTTTGATAACAATTTGAATGTTATCAGTGAAGTTTACACATGCTCACAGACACAAACACACACACACACACATAAATACACATCTTCCATTGCTCTCCGACATAGACACAGACACACACACACATGCATAAATACACATCTTCGAGCAGGGCCGCTTTATCATATAGGCACAGTAGGCACCGTGCCTAGGGCCTACGGACTTTTCAAGGGCCTACGAAAGGCAGAACGGCAAAATAAGTGCCGGTGCATTCTTGAAAAATATTTTTTAAAAAATGAAATCGGGGAGGGCCTACGACTTAGATAGTGCCTGGGGGGGGGGGGGGGGCCTACGATGACCTTAAAACGGCCCTGTCTTCGAGTGAGGTTGTAGTCCTGTAATTGACAGCAGCTACTCTCAGTGAACGAGGAAGATGGGGTCATGGTTGGGGACCCATACCATACTCGCCGCCCGAAGTTTTTAGACTTCACATGTATTCAAAACTTATGAGTCAGTGTTGAGTCATGCAGCAGTGTTCTGGCGTCGGCGGTAACTTCGTATAGGGATAGTATTATCTCAGTCACATGCATATGCTGTTATCAACCACATACGTGTAGTGGTATCAACCGCATACGAGTACTGCTATCAGTCACATATATGAAGTAGTACTAATCACATTAAAGTATTGGTATCAATCACATATATGAAGTAGTACTAATCACATTAAAGTACTGGCATCAATCACAAATATGAAGTAGTACTAATCACATTAAAGTACTGCTATCAATCAGGCCGCCGAGAGGGGGCAGGGGGGTCATTGCCAGGGGGCCCGAATCTGTAAGGGGCCCGGCCGCCCCGACCATGGCAATTTTTTCACGTCATTGTTTATTATGTCCTGCCCTGGGGCCCTTGTTGGATCTCGGCACCCCTGCTATCAATCACATATATGAAGTAGTACTAATCACATTAAAGTACTGGTATCAATCACATATATGAAGTAGTAATAATCAAATAAAAGTACTGGTATGAATCAGTGGCGTAGTGAGGGGGCAAGGGGACACCATGCCCCGGGCGCTACTCACAAAGGGGCGCCAAATGATATACTTTACATAAAATATATATGGTTCTCGAATACGGGGAGGGGGGCGCTAAAAAGGTATTGTGCCCTGGGCGCGAGTTAAGCTTGCTACGCCACTGGTATCAATCACAAACATGTACTGGTATCAATCACATACATGTACTGGTATCAATCACACACTGTACTGGTATCAATCACATACATGTACTGGTATCAATCACATACATGTACTGGTATCAATCACATACATGTACTGGTATCAATCACAAACATGTACTGGTATCAATCACATACATGTACTGATATCAATCACAAACATTCACCGATGGAAGCTTTGGTTGATGTTTGTGTTATAGTAAAAATGAAGAAGATGGGGTCCACGATCTCTACATTCTATACATGGGAACCTCTGGGCTGGGACGATCGTAAGTATTAATAGTAATTAAAGAGTACCCCAAATAGTGACCGCTGGAGAGAAGGTTCGGGAACCTTTCGAGATAGATTAACAAATAAGAACAGAGTGCACAAAATGGGACAAACAGATTTAGAGAAAAAAAATCTAAAAAAAACATTTTTTGTGTTTAAACCGTTCCTCTTTCGTTTGAATGCAACAAGATGTGCATTTTTTTTATGTCATCTAATCAAACCATTTATACAGTAGCACACAAATGCCAACTGCGCACAAAAAAATAATCACAGCTATCTCAACCACACCCCTCCCCCCACCCCCTTCTTTACAAATAAACAAACGTGTACAAAGTCGTCTGATAAACATATTTTTTTTAAGTTTTCCAACATGAACCAGTGAATTAGTAACAAGTACATATAGATGATTTAGACATATCTGGCATGCTTCAACTTTGACTCAAATGTTTCGCAAACACATCAAGGTAAACATGACACAAAAAAAAATCAACATATGAAAGTAAGACCAGAATATGTATCAATACATATTTTACACTACATTTTCATGTCAACCAATGTATTGCTTTTAATATGAAAATACTTAAACTGTGCAACTTAAAAAAAAAAATTAAAGAAAAGATAACTGTGCCTCACCTTTGGCTTTTCGAGTATTGCCCCCTCGTCCCTTTCTTTTCTTTCTATTTACTGAAAAAAAAATGAAGGGAAAAAAATTAAAAAGATACACACAGACAAACACACACATGCACGCACACACTCAGTCACACAAACACTCACAGGCTGTTTGAGTCTGAGAAGTGAAATCTGTTTGACATGTGAACTAATCCCCTAGTAGCGCCTCTGCGTATTGAAAACACGTGGAGCGTGTGTGGAGCTATGGCTGTGCATGTGTCAGAAAATGAAAATGTGTTCACAGTTTTTTTCTGATCTGGCTAATGAATGGTATCTGGCCGTGTGTGTGTCTGTGTGTGTGTCTGACTGTATGTCTGCTCTACATTCCAACGGTATGTCTGCTTTAGAGACTGTGACATGTTTATCTGTCTGATATATGCTTTCATTCCGATGAGTGTGTTTATTACATGGTTCATATTACAACGCTGGCCCAATGTGGCTCTTCCATGTGTTTATTGTGTAATGAATATTACAACGCTGGCCAAAATGTGGCTCTTTCCTGTGTTTGTTGTGTAATGAATATTACAACGCCGACCCAATGTGGCTCTTCCCTGTGTTTATTGTGTAATGAATATTACAACGCTGGCCCAATGTGGCTCATCCCTGTGTTTATTGTGTAATGAATATTACAACGCCGACCCAATGTGGCTCTTCCCTGTGTTTATTATGTAATGAATATTACAACGCTGGCCCAATGTGTCTCATCCCTGTGTTTATTGTGTAATGAATATTACAACGCTGGCCCAATGTGGCTCTTCCCTGTGTTTATTTTGTAATGAATATTACAACGCTGGCCAAAAGTGGCTCTTCCATGTGTTCTATGCGGCTCCCAACTAACCAGTTCATTTGTATTTTTCCCCCTCTTAATTAATAATTGTTATTTACTGCATCATTATAAACTAATAATGGTGTGGACCTTCAAGTATTTTTTACTATACAAAAAAAAAACATGCAGTTTTAGTAAGTCAATGTACATTCCTTGCACAAGCTGTCATCATCTATTCCCATAAGTATGATTCATACGTCTATCTCAAGTGCGTATTGCATGTGTCTATCCCCAGATCTCTGTTATTATGTTAGATATTCATGTGTTAATAGTTGATTCATCAAACACTTAAAAACCTCATTATAACAATCTTTCAGTAATGTGGGTACAAGAAGATAATGTGCACTAGCATTTTTTTTTATTTTGTAGGTTTTTTTTTTTTTTAATGGTGTGAAATTAAAATAAATAGAGAAATTGAGCCAATGGGGAGAATGAGCTATTTGAACGTCTGCTATTCTTTTTTTTTTATCAAAGTGTTCCTCTTATTTGCTCTTATTTGTAAGTAAAATATAACATTGCAATAGAAAGTCTACAACTTTCAATGAAGTTGTGTTCATCTAATTTTGAAGCCACGGTATTCTTTAGGGATTATGTGGCAAAATGCGGCCCGCGGGACAAAAGTAATGCCCCCCTTAGACTGTCGGATCAGACCCGCACACCGCTTTCCTGCACTCAAGGACGTTCACAGTTAGTTTATATTTATTCATATTTATACCCTCTCCCCCCCTCTCTCCATCTGCTCTCGATCAGGCCATTTCGGTCAAATGTAAGAACCCATTGTGGACCGCGGTTCAGAAAAGTTTGCCCACCCCTGGATAAGTGCCATAGCCAGATTTAGTTGGTCTTTACTCAAATACAAAAAAAAAAAAACAGAGACAGGGAGAAGTTCAGACTCACTCACCATTACAAGTAGGTCGTCGCTCCTTGGACGATGTGCCGGCTATGTGACGGCCTTCCCTGGTCACGCACCAACAGTAGCCACTGGACGTGTGGCACTGGATCTGGAAGTAGCTGCCGTCTGGGTTGCATGTGGGGATCAGGACGTCCGAGTTTTGATTTTTTCTGGACGCCTCGGTGGCCTCGTTCCTCTCCCGGACACACTTGCTGTGTGGGCCAGTGTCTGAAACAAGAAAGGGGGAAAAAGGGGAGGGGGATGATTCAGACTAGTATGTAACTTGCTGGAAGTGAGGTTGTCATCCCGACTGGCTTGGTGAAGATTCGGGGTTTGAGTCCGTAGACTCCCTGTCAGCGATGTCTCCCCCCCCCCTATAACATTTCATAATCTCCACATATCTGGCAATTGAGGCTGTTGAAATGATGCTAGGGGTAGTTTTTAATGTTATACGATCATACCAGGGCCGTTCTCACCTTTAAGGGGCACTAAGCGGAGGCTCGTAGAGGTCCCAAGCAAAATAAATTTAATAGACGGCCGCTTACAGATACAGGGCAGTGAAAAAATATTTTTAAATTGCGGCACTGACGCCCCCTCCCACCCCACTTCTTGAGTCGATTAAGCCTGGGGCCCCTGACTATTGTTCAGATAGCTGGCCAAAAATATAGGGGGCCCACTTTAACTGTCGCCTAGTAAGGACGGGGGGGTGGGTATAGATCAGACTATCCCACGGATATATCGGCTATAAATAGAACTACTGTTTTGCTGACGTTAACAAGAGTACATTGACCTCAGTGAGTTTCTATCATTCGTCCAATCTCTGATTAAATAATCGTTAATCGAATACCACCTACAAGGATAATGTGCAATGAGCCTAATACAATGAGTGAATCACGTATTGAATCACGTCAGTTGATAGTTTGATAGTTGTCCAATATACCATGACGTTGTAATAGCATTTTTACCTATAGAAAAATGCATTTTGTCACCCCTCTCAATGAAATTTTAAGTGACTTGAATAAAAAAAAAAACGCATAATTTGGAGCAGACGACTAGTTCAAGCCACTGGATTGGGCGGCATTTGATTACTTCAGAATATGAGATTAATCCTTCGAATTCATACAGTTTTGTATGAGTTTTTCCCCTCAATAAAAACATATAAAATGGATTAATCCTTCGAATTCATACAGTTTTGTATGAGTTTTTCCCCTCAACAAAAACATATAAAACGGATTGATCCGTTGCTGGATGCCTACAAAAACGTGCTTTTTTTTAAGGAGGTGGGGGGGGGGGAGGGGAGAGAGGATTAAATCTCATTTGGTTGGCCAAGTTTAATTATTTTGTTAGACAAGTTTGTACCACGATCGTGCATACAAAGTGAGCGGTTTTATGGTGATAAGTGAACAGTGGTCGAAACAACTTTTCATCTGGGAATGCTGTTGAGCATCAGTCTAGTCCATAAATCAGCAGTAAATCATATACCAGCAGTCATGGTATATGCCAACAGTCAAGTCATATTCCAACAGTCAAGTCATATACCAGCAGTCAAGTCTTATACCAACAGTCAAGTCATATACCAGCAGTCAAGGTATATAATACAGCAGTCAAGTCATATACCAGCAGTCAAGTTATATCCCAGCAGTCAAGTCATACACCAGCAGTCAAGGTATATGATACAACATGAAGCCGTTAGCCAAAGCAGCGATAGTTTCCAGGACAGTGTGAGAATTCATCTCTCAAGTGTTAACTTTAATTTTAAAAGATTTAAACCCACGACCTTCGGTGCGCCCGTTAGATTAACAAACAACTTTCATCGCAACCAGTTCACTGCGACAGTCCGATTACTAAAAACTTCAAAACCGGCAGAGCGTGTGCGACATCTGGTGGTATGTTGCTGCTGTCTAGTTCTGCTAATTACTTTTTTGAAACGTGGCTTATTATAAATTATTTGAGGGGGGGGGGGGATTCAAACCTCTACTATGACAGCAATCTACTTGACACGCGATCCATCTGGCTATATAGCCAGATACACAAGTACAAAACAAAGTACAGTGAATTGCCAAATTGGCCTGGATTAACGCGACAGTGGATAGCAAAATATAAGTGAATTAAAGTTATAGTGGATAGCGAAATATAAGTGAATTAAAGTAACAGTGGATAGTGAAATAAGTCTGGGGTTTTTTTTTAAGTATCAGAGGATGGAGAAATATATCTGGGATTAAAGCAAAAGTTTTTGCCCCCCCCCTTACATTTAAAAAAAATGTCATAAAGTTGTTATTTGCCCCCCCCCTTACATTTAAAAAAAATGTCATAAAGTTGTTATTTGCCCCCCCCCCTTACATTTAAAAAAAATGTCATAAAGTTGTTATTTGCCCCCCCCCCTTACATTTAAAAAAAATGTCATAAAGTTGTTATTTGCCCCCCCCCCCGGAAAATTTTTGCTCCCCCCCCCTGGAAACATTTCTAGCGACGCCCATGGTTCATAGCGAATATAAATCTGGATTAAAATAACAGCGGCTACCGAATCATATCTGGATCTAAATGAATTTTTTTTATTATTAAGATTGAAATGTGATTATCTTCCAATGTCATTTTATCAAACAAGTTGAAGATCTGAAGTAGATATCATTTGAAAATAACGTAGGCGGTGGGGACGTTTATATAGAACCTTTTCGATGGGGGGGGGTATTATTTAGTTCTGTAACGTACATGATTCTCTTTACTGAATTATTGTTCATTTGTAGGACGGACGGCCGAGTGGTGTAGATACTCGACTGTCGACCTGGGAGTCCTGGGTTCGATCCTCGGTGAGGCCCATGGAATTTTTTCCAGGTGAAATTTAGTGCAAAGTCGTCCCACAAGTCCACCCAGCTTTAAATGGGTACCTGACTTTAAGTTTGGGGAGTAAAGGCGGCTGGGCGTTGCGCTAACTACACAATCCCTTCATATGCCTAGGTTATAGAAACAGATGAATTCTACACCTCATCTGCCCCGATGGCCCGTTAGGGCTAAGGGAACTTTACTTTTCACTGAATTATTGGGATATAATGGCGCCACGTGACATTGAGGTTTGACATCAACAACTCTGTCAACACATTAACACATACGGAGAAATTGTATTTGAAAGATCTGTTTTACTACAACGATTGATAATTTGGCTGGTTGAAAAAAGAAAATAATGACCTACAGTTTGACGAACCGGAAACTTTAACAACGATTTAATGTGAAAGTCTGATTGGTTAACACATAGATGGACTTTATGCAGACGATTAAACAAGCTGATCAAATCTTCCCCAAAAAAACAACTACAAAAACTTGTTAGTTAAACCGTTACCTCTGCCACAATGGGAAAGGGAGGGGGGGGAGAGGAGAGGGCATACGCCGTTGTTAAATACAATAATATCTTAAAATACGAACTCTTTATTAACGTCGTTTCAATTTCAACTCGTTCAATCCGTGAATCAATATTTCCTATGATTATGTATAATGTGTTAGGTCCGTTTTTTGGATCCTCTACAAAACTCGATACTATACTTTTGCTTTGTACTTGAGTACAGCAGTTCAGGTTTTAATACCGTACGGAGGAAGACATATGCAGTACTCATCACAATGAAACGTCATAAGCACTTTATAAAGCTTCATAGATGATTGGATCTATTGCAGGATCTCCTCAAACTATATTTTCCATATTTTTTTGCCTTATTTAGGTACAACAATACCCTGCAATCTCAACTTATTTAGGTACAACAATAACCCTGCAATCTCAACTTAGTTAGGTGCAACAATACCCTGCAATCCCAACTTATTTAGGTACAACAATACCTTGCAATCTCAACTTATTTAGGTACAACAGTACCTTGCAATCTCAACTTATTTAGGTACAACAATACCCTGCAATCTCAACTTATTCCGTTGTATTCCATCGCTCTCTCATATCACAAATCTTTTAAGGTTTGAAATTTTTTTTTTTTTTGCAAATCGCTAATCACAAAATCACGTCGCTGATGATAAAATCGATTTTTCATCAATTACAGCCATCAGCCGAGCGTACGAATAGTTCCGAATATCAGTTCTGGAAATAGTTTAAATTCTAAACCGTTAAAGTTCCGAACATTTTTTACCCCCGCCGGCTAAGGTCGGCATCTATTGGTGCCCAACTTAAGTGCTGTGAAACTTTTTAAATCGAAATGAACAAATGCCAGAAAATCATTCGAAAATCAAACTGTTATTTTCTTTTTTGCTACCGTCAGTGCTTTTTTTTCTCGCGCAACGCACCGGAACAGCGTTCCGTCATCTTTTTTCCCTTAGAATTTGTTTACTGCACTATTTTCAGTGTTATTTCTTTATGACACGACGGCGTTCCGGTACCTTTTTTTTTTTTAGAAAAATAGCACTGACTGTTATTAACCAAGACATCACAACATGGTGTATCTTGATGGGTTTTCCCCTTTTTCAACCCCCCCCCCCCCGCCCAAATCACCCGCCCCCCCCCCATATTTATTATAATTAAAAAAACCCCCCCCCCACCACACAAACAAACAAAGGGCCCCCGGCCGCCCGGGGGGAAAGGGGGCCGCCGAGGGGGGCGCCGCTCCCTCATCTCTGTATGTTTGTATAAGTACTTAAAGCGTGTATACAGAGACGAACTTAGCAGTACACGCAGGACCTAGCGTGAGTGTCATTAGCGGACTATGGCCAGTGTCATTTGCGGATCTATGGCGAGTGTCATTTGCGGATCTATGGTGTCATTTGCGGATCTATGGCGAGTGTCATTTGCGGATCTATGGCGAGTGTCATTAGCGGATCTGTGGCGAGTGTCATTTGCGGATCTATGGCGAGTGTCACCCCCTATCGTGCGAGGCACAGTAGCATCCTCAGCCGAGGGAGGCCTAGTACAGCCGCCCCAATTTCCACTCCCTAAGACCGCCGCTCGGGGGCACATTTTAAGGACTCCCTGCATTTGACCGGTAAATGACCTACTTTTTGTATTGAAAAAAAAAGCTTCAACAGCATATTAAAAAGTTGCAAAAATACTACCAGATACTTTCACAAAACAATGTTAGAAAATGGCAAAAAAAAAAGGGAAAAGACCAAAACATACAAAAAACATAGAAATAACACGTTTTCAATTTGAAAGCATGTTTGTATTTTAAGGCGTTTTAATAAATATCGTTCGGTTCTTCCCAATCCCAAGTTAATCAAATATTAAGGGCATGGGCGCAACCGATGTACGGGTCGTGCGAATCCGGACCCTACCAAAAATTAAGCCACTGGTTTTCGACCCTACCAAAATTTGGGGGCCAGACATACCAATTTTCATTTTACCTAATATTTTGGACCCTACCAACTTCAACATACTGATTGTGCCCCTGATTAAGGGGTTCGGTTTCTTAAAAGGTGGGGGTGGAGGGTGTTGCATCTTGAAAGTCCGCCCCGGGTGACACAAACGGTATTTAATGACCACTGTATGTGTGGGCCCCACCAGTCCAGTATGTTCAGGTCACTAAAAAAACAATCGCCGTGAAGAATGAAATACAAAATGTCATTAGGGTTAGACATCGAATATTCGTAGAGCCCCGTGCAGTTAATGGGGTTTAAAATTCCACGTACTGATTGATCGGGTAGCTGATTTGAGTTAAGAATTTCACGTGTAATTGATTGACTTGTTGCTTGATTCATGAGTTGATTTGTATTAAAGAATCCCATGTATAACTGAAGGAATTGATATTGGAATATCTCAATATAATAAGAATCGAAAGTGAACTATATTTTTAATAGATATCGGTAACTCACGACTCTTTGTGAATCAGGAAATTGTGACATAATGCACAGACTAAAGCAAACTATTAAAAAAAAATAACAACAAAGATTCTGATGGGTTAATGATTAATAATTGAAAATAATTTGATTTTTTTTGTTCTAATACTTATAACTAATGGTTGTGGATTACCTGCCCCTGCGCCGTCTTTCTTCTTGCTGCCAGTCTTAACTTCTGGTTGGGACAGACCGCCATTTACAACTAGGCACATGACCAGAAGATAACTCACAGTTACTGACATACTGTTACAGCGGCACACATGTCCACCTTCCACTTAGTAATCCGCAGAATAGAATCCACCAAAAGAACACATCAGGGATGGACGTATGAATGGTCACAGACACATTATAAAATTAAGTTGTGTTTTTTTTCCCTTTAAGTTTGAGTAGATCCACAAGAAAGTTAAATCTAAACGTCTAACAAACAGCAAACGTCGTCACTCCTCAAACGATATATAGGTTGTGTCTGCGAAAATATTCCTTAAACATCATTCACTAATATTAATTTTTAAATGTAAAAGAACGCGTTCGCCTTCGTTATTTATTACGTTCGCACTTCTGTCAAAGTGAAGGTTTCCCTTGAAAAATGAACACATGCTTTTTTTTTTTATACATAGTCAAGGGATGTCACTCTGCAGATCTTGTAACACAATTCGTGCAAACATTTTCAAATTTCAAATAATATATAAAACAAATCCTTGCCCTAAGGCACAGAAGTTATAAAGTAATAATGATACTGATTACAAAATGAAACTTCCAAACACGTCTTGCCTAAAAAAAAATAAAATGCGTTCAGAAAAAAAAATCAAGGAGGAGAGGAAAAAAAAAAGCTAGGCTGTCAATATCCATGCCCCGGCCCCCTCAGTTCATAGCGAAGTGGCTTGTGTTTTTTTTTTCTATCTCTCTCTCTCTCTCTTGTAAGGAGCAAGTAACCGGTAGCAGAAGTTTAAATATAGTTTCTAGCGGCCCCCTAGGTCATTGTAACTTATCTGTGCCATTCAAATACCGTCTGCATTTTTCACGAGTGCTATTCATTCATAAAGAAGACACTTTCGAGCATATCACAAACACACACACACATTTACACACACACAGACATACACAATTACACATATACGGAGGGGGAGGGGGGTGAGATACGCAAAATTAACTGAGCGTATAAAAGTTATTTCAGAACTATTTAGAAGAGAAAAA
>JAGDYQ010000082.1:1551901-1624401 GCA_021962125.1 Bulinus truncatus | reverse complement strand
CAGCATGCATGCAGGTAAGTGCGTGCGTACGCAACGTACGTACAACGAACAGTACGCAGCAGGACTGTGCGTACGTGCGTACGTACAGTACGTACGCACATACGCACGTACGTGAGTGAGTACGTGCGTACGTACGTACGTACGTACATACATGCGTACGTACATACGTACGTACGAGGATAGCTACGCATGCGCGACGTACGTACGTACGTAACGTACGCACGTACCTATGCACATTAACGATACGTACGTACGTGCATGCGTTCGTACGTACGTACGTACGTACGTACGTACGGACATACATACAGTACATGCGTGCCGACGATACGTACAAATGCGTACGTACGTGCATGCATGTACGCAGCAATACGTATGCACATACGCTAACGCGCTGTGCGTACATAACGTACCTGCATACATACATGCATGCATATATGCATGTATGCGTGCATGCATGTATGCATGCATGCATGCATGCATACATGCATAGCTGCACTGCATGCATGCATGCATGCATGCTTGCATATGCATGTACGCGCGCGCTATGCATGCAATGCGTACGTACGCGTGCATGCATGTATGCATGCGTGCATGTATGCATGCATGCATGCATGCGTACATGCATGCATGCGTACTGTACATGCATGGATACATGCATACGTAACGCATGCATGCATGCATGCATACATGCATGAAATACCTACATGCATGCATGCATTCATGAGTACGTAACATGCATGCATGAATGCAATGCATAAATGCTTTCATACGCATGCATGCATACTGCATGCGTGCCTGCATGCGTACGCATGTATGCATGCATGCAATGCATGCATACGTACATGCATGCATGTGCATATGCATGCATGCATAGTATGCATGCATGCATGCATGCATGTATGCATGCATGCATGCATGCATGCATGCATGCATGCGCATGCACGCATAGCATGCATGCATGCATGCATACGGCGTACATACATGCATGCATGCATGCATGCATGCATGCATGCGTGCATGCATACATGCGTGCACATGCATGCGTGCATGCATGCATGCATGCATGCGCGTGCATGCATGCATGCATGCATGCATGCATGCGCATGCATGCATGCGTGCATGCAGCGCGCATGCGCATTTGCGCATGCATGCATGCGCGCGTACTGCAGCATGCATGCATGCGTACGTGCATTACATGCATGCATGCATGCATGCGTCATGCATGCATGCATGCATACATGCATGCGTGCGCGTATGCATGCACGCATGCGTGGTGCGCACTGCGTGCATACATGCATGCATGCATCGCGTGCGTATGTTCATCAGCGGTGCATGCATGCGTACATGCACCGCAAAACATGCATGCATGCATACATGCATGCATGCATGCATACGCATAGCATGCGTGCTTGTACGTGGCATGCGGTAAAGTATGCATGCATGCGTACGCACACACGCACGCATACGTACGTACATGCGTACGTAATAAATATTTGCGTTCAGTACGTACATGCATACGTTTTCATGCATTACGTACGTACATGCATGCACACATTGCAAACATTTTGCGTGCATTGCAAACATAATTGCTATACATACATGCATGCTTTATGCATACGTACATGCATACGTCATACATGCATGCATGCATGGCGTTCGTTTAGTACGTACGTTCATGCACGCTAGGTATTTACATACATACATACATACATACATACATACATACATACATACATACATACATACATACATTCATCCATACATACATACATACATACAAACATACATACATACATACATACAAACATACATACATACATACATACATACATAGATTTTAACATATTCATTGACGAAGACGTGCCTATATAATGCATGGTATTTAACTGCTGTACAGTAAATGTAACAATGCCCACTGTAACATAGCAGCGCCCTAAGCTGGATACCGTCCCTAGGTCGAATGGCCTCATGGGAAACCTGAGACTAACGTTTAGTTTGGGTTTTGTTTTTTTTTTTTAAGGTTGGATTAAAGACGGCCATCGATTATCTCGGCAGTTTCAACTTTAAACATCAATCTATGCTCACAAAAACTTCAAAGTTTAATTCATGGACACTAATGAACTTCACTTAGTTACAATAACATTGACTGATATTTATCTGACAGTTTTAAAATGTAATGGAAATTAATTTAATTTGAAACCTAATTTTTCTTTTTACATTAGGAAAAAGGAAATATTAAAAAAAAACAATAGTGCATTCGACTTCTCGAAAATGCGCTAAATATCAACCCAGTGAGTATCGCAGAATGTAGATTGAATCAGCTCCGAGAAAAAGAAACTATTAATATGTTTCAAAATCTGGCAAAAAAAAAAGAAACTATTAATATGTTTCAAAATCTGGCAAAATAAACGAAACTATTTATATGTTTCAAAATAAACATATTTTTCCTTGTAGCACGTACACATATAAAAATGTTAATATAAAGTATCACATAAAACATCTAACTACGCATGACTCACAAACATGTTTCTAAATGTAGCATAGAAACATAATGCTACATGTAAACTCACAAACATCTTTCCCAGAGTAGCACTGTAACTTTTCTACTATCTCAACTTCTTCGCAATTCCATTTTTTTAATTTAGTGGTTTACTTTTTACAAAAATGTAACAATTCACCATTCCATCTGTTAACATGAGAATACCACCAACGTCCCTCGCTATCCAAACGCCAGTTTAAAAAAAAAAAAGAAAGAGAAGCAAAAAGAAACATTTAAAAAAACACATTGACAGCTTCGTGACAGACTCTCTTGGAAGTACTGATTACGTCTATGTTATTTATTTATCTCCATGTGGGAGGGGGGACATAGGGTTATGAGTTTAATCCCCCCCCCACCTCAGGTTGAATTGACAGCAGGTAAAAGTGTGACTGGTATGAAGATGTTTATTTGATATACACCGCCTGTTGGTATGTCAGACATTTCTACAACGGTAGAGAGCTCACTGTACTGTATTTCACACTACTGCGCTGTACTGTGCAACAACGGTACGGTAAAAGTAAACGCGACTCCTCCCCACCGCTGCCCCAGTACCAATATTTCATCAAATACGATTATGTGATGCCTGGGGGGGGGGGAGGGGCATCATACTTATTATATCTGAAAGCCACTGCCCTAGGGCTACCAATGATCTACGAAACGGCTTCTGGTTAATGTTGAATGACAACATTTTGTAGAAGTTGAACTGAGTGCATCGTTTTTTTTTTTATAACTGTTTCGTTTATTTATTTATTTATTTATTACTTTATTTCTTACGTTATTTCTATGTCAATGGTCGATTTACATTCTCCAAAAACAAACAAAAAAATTATGTTGTTTTGTTGTGTGTACCTGTTCTCATACCAGAGTCCAAATCCGACACCCCCTCATTAGGCACAATACAGAGCCATCTCCAGGCGCAATTTGGCGCCCTAGGCAGTCATCTACTAAGACGCCCGCCCCCCTTCTGCATGAACGGTAAGGGAGCGAGAAATTCTAAAATTTGGCGCCCCTAGCAATTTGGCGGCCTAGGCAGCTGCCTGTTTTGGCCCTCCATATACCCACAGCCGGCCCTGGGCATGTAGCATGTATACATGTAGAGAACGTTATTATCTTTTTTTTTTTTTTTTTTTTTTTTTGGGGGGGGTCATGCGCAAAGTTAAACTTGGGGAGGAGGGGGGGGGTCCTTAGAAATTTACAGTTGTGGGAGGGCATTTTAAAAACAATGCCAAAAACCAATCAATAACTAATCTTGGGCTTTTAATAATATACGTCCACTTGGATTGTCTCTCATACGTAACTGTTTAGTCATTTTAAACATGGGGTTCTGACAAGGAGTTCAGATTACTCTTTCATTTAATTAGATTTTGACTAATGGCTCCAAGATCACAAAATGGAGAGGGGTGGGGGGCTCAAAAGTGGGGGGGGGCGCATAGTTTTTCCTACCTAAAGGACCGACTCTGAATATAAAAAGTCAAGTTGAAAATTGTTACATAAATTTCTTCGGTTATGATTTGGTTTCACACCCAAAAGTTTTTTTTTTATATATATAAATGGCCTAAGCCCTTGAACACGCCCGTGTTGTTAGGTAAATAGTTTTTTTTTTTATTTTCAAGGAGATTACTTTTCTTGACAATGTGTCAGACAGAGAGAGAGAGAGAGAGAGAGAGAGAGAGGGAGGGCGAGAGAGAGAGAGAGGGAGGGCGAGAGAGAGAGAGATTGAAAAGGAGGGGGGGGGTAAAAGAGGTGGGAAGGAGCCAATCAAACAGTGGGAGGCCAGAAGATGACAACAGGTTGGATGAGACTGACCTAAGAGTCTGTAAACATCCCGTCAATCAAAAACTTTTTTGTTTTTTTTTACGTTCAACAAGCTCGAGTCTAAAAGTAGAACTATGATATTATGTTAAGTTTTGAAAGATCTTTAAAAGTCCAGGGGTGGGCAATGTTTTGAATCGCGAGCCACGATGGGTTAAGGAAATCGACAGAAATTTCGAATCAAGAGAACATGGATGGAGTGTTGGTTTGAACGAATCAAGTTCCCTAATACATGTAGAACAATGTTGCCTAATTTGAAAATCGGGCAAGAAATAGTTTTTATGTTATAACGATAGCGAAAAATCCCAGAACACAAGTCTGAGAAATGAAACTGTGTATTGAAGATTGTATGTTTCTTTAGTCAAGCTATTGGTATTTATAAGTGTTGCCATTGGCGTCTCCAGTGATGTTTCCAATGGTGTTTCACGTGTTGTTTACCATGGTGTTTGTTTCCCATGATGTTGATTTTCAATGGTGTTTCGTATTTCGTCATTTTTTTTTCTGTACAACTGTTGTTGTTGTATTGTAGTTGTAGTTGTAGTTGTAATTGTTGTAGTTGTTGTTGGTGTGTTGTTGTTGTTGTTGTTGTTGTATTGTAGTTGTAGTTGTAGTTGTAATTGTTGTAGTTGTTGTTGGTGTGTTGTTGTTGTTGTTGTTGTTGTTGTAGTTGTTGTTGTTGTTGTTGTTGTATTGTAGTTGTAGTTGTTGTTGTTGTTGTAGTTGTTGTTGGTGTGTTGTTGTTGTTGTTGTTGTTGTTGTAGTTGTTGTTGTTGTTGTTGTTGTTGTATTGTAGTTGTAGTTGTAGTTGTTGTTGTTGTTGTTGTTGTTGTATTGTAATTGCTGTAGTTGTTGTTGTTGTTGTTGTTGTATTGTAATTGTTGTAGTTGTTGTTGGTGTGTTGTTGTTGATTTTTGTCAGTAAATGTTCAATGAGTACAGGAGTTCTATCAGTCAGTTTAACCTTAATGACAAATTTACTTTTTTTCTGTAAATATCTGGCACTTTTTTTTTCACACATTTTATATTATCTAAAAATGTTTTTTTTTTAATTTAGTCAACCTCAAGAAGAACAAAATCTCTTTTTTCTTTTTGTTAGAAAAAACAAAACAAAACAAATTGCTTTGGAGGGAAAGATGACAGTGGACTAAAATAGGGTTAGCGGTGCCCGGAACAGACTCTTTAAAAAATGGCGATTCATTTCTGCACAAAAATGTCCGGTCGTCTAAAACCGACCCGCGGTGAGCGCTCAGGAGAATCGTGCAGGCACTAATTGCCCAGTTTCGGACAGGGTATGCCTTGTACTATAGGTGAGTACTTTGGGATGTTGATGCCCGTTGTCGATCATGGAATATGTGCTATTTGTGTGTCCGGGACTGGTGGGCAATAGGGTGGACCAGAGACGGGTAGCCAGCTTGCTTTTGTGGCACATTCCTATATTTTGAGGAACACAGCAGGTTTGGTTTCACGTGCTCTAAGACAGTGCTTCTGAAACTTTTTGAAGTCACGGCCCCCATGGAACGCCAATCAATATGTCACGGCCCCCCTATTTTTTTTTTTTTGGTTTAGATTGCTTAAAATTATAAATTTATAATTTTTCGAAATTCCACGGCCCCCCTCCGGACAGTCCACGGCCCCCCCTAGGGGGCCGCGGCCCACCACTTTGAGAAGCACTGCTCTAAGAGACTAAGCCTCAGCCCGCAGTTTTCAGACTCTAAAAAATTTTACTCATTTCCGCGCCACAAAGTACTAACGTGGCGAAAATGTCGACCATAGATGGTAACATTAAATACCTCTCGGCGTGAGTAAATTGACAGACGGCGTGTGTAAATTGATAGACGATGTGCGTAAACTGACAGACGGTGAGAGTAAATTGACATAGTGTGTTAGCAAATTGACAGACGGTGGGAGTAAATTGACAGACGGCGTGAGTAAATTGACAGACTGCGTGAGTAAATTGACATGCGGTGTGAGTAAATTGACAGACGGCGTGAGTAAATTGACAGACGGCGTGAGTAAATTGACAGACGGTCATTGACAGACGGTGTGAGCAGGGTGTTAGCAAATTGACAGACGGTGTGAGTAAATTGACAGACGGTGTGAGTAAATTGACAGATGACGTGAGTAAATTGACAGGCGTAAATTGATAGACGGTGTGAGTAAACTGACAGACGGTGTGAGTAAATTGACAGATGGCGTGAGTAAATTGACAGGCGTAAACTGACAGACGGTGTGAGTAAACTGACAGACGGTGTGAGTAAATTGACCTGCTTCGAACCCTCAAAGAAATAAAGTACGACATTTTCGTTTAAGGGCTGCGAAAGTTTGCAATGTGCTTTTAGATGAATTTCTCAAGTTACGCTTTAACCGTAATAATACCTTCACATGTGTGCCCCTTCACAGAAAACAATACAAACAGGCACATGATAATGTAAGAAAAAGAAATATTTTAAAAAAATCTGACCATATTTCCGAATCAACCAGAACTGGCTTTTTATCCATTTCATTATTCTAATAACAATGTTGGGAGATAAATTATAATTTCTAAATGAACAAGTTTACCACTCACAGTTTTTAAATCGGTTCGGATTTCAAATAATTTCATATATTATTCCCTAGATATTGAAGGCACATTTTTTTTTAACGGTGCTTGTTAAATTTTGTGTTCTCCTTTGATGACGAATTTTAGAATAGAACTCTTCCCGAACGTTATCCGTTCAGATGCAGTTAAAACATCACGTCGGTTGTCTCCGGCTGTCTCCGGTTGTCTACGGAACTCAAATCACTGGCTATATTGCTGGAAGGAAATCGTTTATAAAGACAGGCCAGGCCAAAAGAAAAAAGGGGTCGTTTGGGGGGGGGGGATGAGTAAGAATAAAATAAAGGTATGGAGGGTGGTGGTGGTGGTGGTGGAAAGGGGGGGGGAGTGATCATATTTTTTTTTGTTCCACTTCGAGGGCTAACGAATAAATTGACTATACAGACATGAGGGTGGGTGTAGAGAGGGGTGGGGTGCGGTGGGGGTGGGGAATTGTTTGCTTTTTTTTTTTTCTTGTTTTTGTCTCTTCATAAGTGCTGTCACACCTGTGGGGGGACCACCGTTCAGGTGGGAAGAATTTTTTTTTTTTGTTTCGTGTTCTTCCAGTCTATGCTGCGACATGCCAGTGTGACAGAGAGGTGGGGAGGGGGGGTGCGGGGTGGGGAGTGTTATGACTGTAACACGTGCATGATTGATTTGTTAAATTAATTTAGAGTGCAATGGTTGGGGATAGGATGAGGGTGGGGTGGTGGCGGGGTTGGGGCGAGTGTTCGTCTTGTAGAAATGTTTTTAAAAAAAAAATGACAGGATGTGATAATGGTTTATTCATCTTTGATTCTTTGAAAAGGGGGGGGGGGGGCACATTTAGAGTTGATCTGTCTGAGAGAGACACATTTAGAGTTTATATGTCTGCCTCTTATATTGTCTAATCTGCATAAAATCTGTCTAACATACACTTTGTCTGATCCGCATCTTTGTCCGTCTGCCATCCACTCTGTCTATTTGAGTCAGTCTGTCTGTCTGAGTGAAAATTTCTGTCTGTGGTAGGTTTGAGGCTCATCCACCACCACTGCCCCACCCTCTAACCCTTTCAACCACCCCCCCTCCAATACTGAAAGCCATTGATTTGATTGTACCATACGTACTACGTTTCCTTGATCTTGTTTTTCTCCACCAACATTTAGAACCAAAATAAATTTGTTGTATTATTTTGTTTCTTTTTTAAACTGAGATCGCTGTATTCCATGTGACCTACTCATATATATCTGTCTTGTTACACATGTTCTGTTTAAATGAGATTAGTAGGTGAAAAAAAAATTAGAAATTTTGTTTAGACAGCTTTTAACAATCGAGTGTCAAAAGATGTAGGCATTAAAATTGGCAGGTCCTGGTAAACACACCTGGCCAGAAAGTATTTTTTATTTATATTTAACATTTTCTGTTCTTTTGTCCAAACGTAATGTAAACATGTACATCTCTTCCCGAAGACATCCGACATACCAGAAAAGTAAGATAGTTTGGGAGCATACTATACAATATATTTCTACTTGGAATCATTTCATAGTTATGGTATTGTCCAGCGGTCGGCAACCTATATTAGGTAGTTTCATTCCAGTTGTCAACGCAATTCATGTATCTGTATTTCCCGTGTACCACTTCATTTATCTGTATTTCCCGTGTACCACTACGTTTATCTTTATTTCCCGTGTACCACTACATTTATCTTTATCTCCCGTGTACCACTACGTTTATGTGTATTTCCCGTGTACCACTACATTGATCTGTATTTCCCGTGCACCACTACATTTATCTTTATTTCCCGTGCACCACTACATTTATCTGTATTTCCCGTGCACCACTACATTTATCTGTATTTCCCGTGTACCATTACATTTATCTGTGTTTCCCGTGCACCACTATATTTATCTTTATTTCCCGTGCACCACTACGTTTATCTGTGTTTCCCGTGTACCGCTGCTAAACATATGTGACTGGGAGTGTACTTTTAAATGAACTTCAATACACTTCACAGGTGGTTGTCTTTGTATATGGTTTCGCTTTACATTCACGAATTTATGAAAGAACAGTTTTTATAGCTAATGATTGAATAAATATGATTGGTATGATAAAATGATTGATGTTTAATATGTTGCGGTGCAGCGAAATGTTTTCGCTGACCACTAATCAGTGTTGACATATTTAAACGAAAACCGCCAAAAAAAGAGATCAGATCAATAAAAGTGATTTTAAACAATGATGAAATATACATTTTAATAAAATAAGATCTTTTTTTTTTAATAAAAAACAAACAAACCATGCTGAAACCGCCCAAACCCCGCCAAACATTCACGTGGGGTGAAATATCGTGAAAACCACCCAAACAGGATTGAGTGTAGGGGGGGGGGCAACCTGGCAAATCTGTGGCATCTGCAATCAACAGCTGCAAGTGTTAGAACTTTAGGCTGTAAGATAATTCACTACGATATCAATTGAATGATTGAAATGAATTATTATGTATATGTATTAGAGCTGCTGACAACAGTAAAACAGTTCTTTAATGTATTGAAGCTGCTGACAACAGTAAAACAGTTCTTTCAATGTACTGAAGCTGCTGACAACAGTAAAACAGTTCTTTAATGTATTGAAGCTGCTGACAACAGTAAAACAGTTCTTCCAACGTTTTTTTTTTTCTAAAAAAAATATATTTTCCATAAATTCTGAAACTGAGATGGATTGAAAATATTACAGTGGAAGGTTTATCTAATTCAACTTTCTCTCTCTCTCTCTCTCTCTCTCTCTCTCTCTCTCTCTCGCCCTCTCTCTCTCGCTCTCTCTCTCTCTCTCTCTCTCTCTCTTCCTCTTTTTCTCTGTCTCTCTCTCCCTGACCCTCTCTCTCCATAAACCCATCACCCCAATATGAGATCCATTATTAGAGCCGAGTGTGTGTGTGTGGGGGGGGGCGTTAAATCAAATCGGTTCCTATACCTAAAAAGTACTCAGGATATTCAAATGTATTGTTTTTGACTGATCTTCTTCAGTCGCGTACTGAAAAAAAAATATAATTTCTGTCAGTGGTGTGATCTAAAGACAGAAATAAAATTTCCGTCAAAGTTTATCTTACACTTAAACTAGAGGCTCCGTACAGTCTAAACATTGTGTATGTGCAATACAAGTGGGAAACATAATGTGTTTTTGTTTTGTTTTACCGGGACATGAATACTAATGAATTAGATCTGTAATATGTCTAAAGTTGGGAGGAACATTTCTATGGGGAATATTTCTATCGGGAAAATTTCTATGGGGAATATCTCTAAGGGGAATATTTCTATGGGGGAATATCTCTATGGGGAATATCTCTATGGGGAATATCTCTATTGGGAATATCTCTATTGGGAATGTTTCTATGTGGAATATCTCTATGGGGAATATTTCTATGGGGAATATCTCTATGGGGAATATCTCTATGGCAAATATCTCTTTGGGGAATATCTCTATGGGGAATATCTCTATGGGGAATATTTCTATGGGGAATATTTCTATGGGGAATATTTCTATGGGGGAATATCTCTATGGGGAATATCTCTATGGGGAATATCTCTATTGGGAATATCTCTGTTGGGAATATTTCTATGTGGAATATCTCTATGGGGAATATTTCTATGGGGAATATCTCTATGGGGAATATCTCTATGGCAAATATCTCTTTGGGGAATATCTCTATGGGGAATATCTCTATGGGGAATATTTCTATGGGGAATATTTCTATGGGGAATATTTCTATGGGGGAATATTTCTATGGGAAAATTCTATGGAGGAATCATTCTTCTAAGAAATCAAATGAAAGATTTTTGCGTTGTATTTAACAGCTTACAAATACATGTACAAACACATACACACAAACACCATCACACGCATACACATACGAACACACACTCACGCACGCATACACACACATACGAACACACACTAACACACGCATACACACACACACAAAACGCAATCACACGCATGCACACGCATACAAACACACACACACGCATACACACACACACACACACACAAACCTAAACACATAATACAGCAACACCGACAACGCACCAATGAAGACAACACAAGGGACAGTCTTGGGCTACGTCCAGGTTATAATGTTCAACAAATCCGGGTGGTACATTTATGTAGATCTTTAATTCCTGGTAGTCTATGACCTGCCCGAGGCATTATGTCCGGGCACCGTGTACATGCGGGGCGGGATTATAAGTGTGTGAACCCCCCCCCCCCACGGCCGATTACAGCGTTTTGTTATTCCCGGCTTTTGTGTTCTCTCTCTCTCTCTCTCTCTCTCTCTCTCTCTCTTTCAATCTCTCTCTCTCTCTCTCTATCTTTCAATCTCTCTCTCTCTCTCTCTCTCACTCTCTCTCTCTCTTTCAATCTCTCTCTCTCTCTCTCTCTTTCAATCTCTCTCTCTCTCTCTCTCTCTCTTTCAATCTCTCTCTCTCTCTCTCTTTCAATCTCTCTCCCTCTCTCTCTCTCTCTTTCAATCTCTCCCTCTCTCTCTCTCTCTCTCTTTCAATCTCTCCCTCTCTCTCTCTCTATCTCTTTCAATCTCTCCCTCTCTCTCTCTCTCTTTCAATCTCTCTCTCTCTCCCTCTCTCTCTCTCTCTTTCAATCTCTCCCTCCCCTCTCTCTCTCTCTCTTTCAATCTCTCCCTCTCTCTCTCTCTCTCTGTCTCTCTTTCAATCTCTCGCTCTCTCTCTCTCTCTCACTCTTTTGTTTTTTTATTGCATGTCTGGGTGCGGCATGTGTTAGACTCAGATATCTTTAAATCTTAACAAAATAATCTTTCTCCCATGTCAGTCTAAATAAGAAGTCTTAGGTTTAATAAAAAAAATAAAACAAAAACAATGAGAAATAAACAATCAGTTAAACCAGAATGTGGGCAAATATTTTTGAGTCGCGGGCCACGTTGGGCATAAATTTAATTGTCGGCCGAAGCAAGAGCAGACGGTTGGAGTGCTGACTTGAACTGATTAAAAAATTATAAATGTAAACCACTGGTGGTGCTCTACATTCTGAAACAAAGAGCAGACCTCGGCCCGGTTTAAACAGCCCGGCGGCCCAAATTCGGCCCTTGGGCCCGTAGTCCTCCCATGGCTGAAATAAACGGGTATACAGACTAATAGGCGCTTGATGATTTGGTGGCATCATGTTTTAGGAGATTGATTGACGATGTGTGCAAATTGTGTGCTCGAAACCCGAGACCTTGAATAAAACTGCCCTAGTAAAACTGCCCTAGTAAAACTGCCTTAGTAAAACTGCCCTAGTAAAACTGCCCTAGTACAGCTGCCCTAGTAAAACTGCCCTAGTAAAACTGCCCTAAACATAAATACTTCAAAGGGACCCCGTAAAATACCAACACTTTTACTGTAAAGTCATTTTTCTTTAACTTTTTTTCTTAAAATGTTTTCAAATTTTCGTCCGCTCCCTCGGCCTCAATTGACCTTAATGCACCTTTGGTAAAGTGTATAAAATGGGATCAAAATGCGATTTCATTGCCTAGTGGTTTGGGTTTGGGCAGACATAAAGACGGACAGAGTTTGTGTATGCGTTAGTTTATCACTAGTGAAATGAAGAAGAAACAAAAACTGACTTGATGGCTCAACGGTCACAAATTACACGACAGTATTATCTGGGAACAACATCTAGACACGAGGTAGATGATGTTGACAACATCTAGACACGAGGGAGATGATGTTGACAACATCTAGACAGGAGATAGATGATGTTGACAGCATCTAGACACGAGGGAGATGATGTTATTAAATTTAAAAAATAAAAACTAGATTCAGATCCTTCAGCTAAGAACACGTTCAAATCAACACACAATACAATGAATGGCAAAAGCTGGTTATCCCTGGCAAATGATGGACGGTTTAAGATTTGAATTTACGTATGTCAGTGAGCAAAACGAAATTTAACTTCTTTTTTTTATACAGATAAAAAAAAAATTTCACCGAATTTTTTCTTCTCTTACTCTTTAAGCACACAACGTTTTACACACAGCTTACTTGTGAATATACTTAAATAAATAAAAAGGTTTCTAGCAAAACTGTATGTGCCTATGTGAATTAAACTATCATAAACTATCATAAAAGAATTCCATTAATACATATGTATCACACTCACACGATCTGATACACTATCCGTATGAATAGACAACCAATATATACACTAATATTTCCACCTAGGAAAACCACAGAACACATGTAACTTAGTGTTTACCTTGTGTCACACAGTCGTTTGTCAAACACAAACACGATTTGTCACATTTGATATCCTTGTGGCAAATATCCTGACATGAATCGATGAAATAAGTAGCAAATAATACAACGTGAGGTCAATTGGTGACCTTTTGTTATTGGAAGAAAGCAGCTGTTCGATTTGTGTTTAATCAATTCAGTAAAATTAGTAGATTTCTAGCCGTGCATGTATGTAGCTAAGTCAGCTAAATATGGTTAAAGCTTGGACGGCCGGCCAAGTATGGCTGTTGTGTAAGACAGCTGTGTACGGCTGAAGATGTAGCTGCAGAACAGCGGTGTACAGCCCAAAAGGAAGATTGGTCGCGTATTACTATATCTAGGACTAGCTATGTATGGCTGAAGTTTAGGAACAGCTAATTATGGCTACATTTAGGGCGATCATGTATAGCTGTATCTCGGACAGCCGTGAAACACTATGGATAAAACAGCCGCGAATACAAATTGTGATACCCTACTTAAAAAAAAATGAAAAGAAAATGAACTATCTGTCATCAGTAAAATGTTCTATATCCTGTTATCCAACGTCTTCATGGTATCCAACAACTTGTAGGACTGATGAGAATATATATGCATGAGACAGGGCCACTATTCTATTGACTTGCTCCGCCGTGTTAAAGTTGACGCTTTACTAAAAAAAAAGACCAAAAAAAGAAAGAAAAAAACTTCTATTGTTATTCAAAAAAATCCCTCTATGAACATAATCCTCATTTCAAAATATCTTCACTTCACATCGTTTCTACTTACTCCCTTATCCTCCCTCCCCCCCCCCACACCATCTTCGTGTCTTCCAAACTGTCTGTCGTCCTCTCCTTAAACACCCCGGGGGCCCGAGTGAACAAGGAGGGAGGGGGTAGGGGGAATCCACGGATTGAGAAGGGGATAAAAAACCAAGTTGAACTTTTAGTAATTTTCCGCTTCGGATCCTTTAAATGATTTTTTTATTCTGTTTTGGGGTTCACCCCCCTCCCCCTCTCCCCACCCCTCCCCCCCCCCGGTAATGTGGGGGTGTGTCAGTTTGACAGCTCCGGTAACACGGAGGGGGGAAGGGGAGGGGGGAGAGACGAGGGGGAGGTAAGGCCGGGGTGTAAGTTTAACAGCTCAGGTTACAGGTCTTGCGGCGCGGAGTGTATTGCATATCTTAAGGAGCTGATTAAATGGCGGAGTCAGACGGGAGATCGTTGGGGTAGGGGAGGGGTCGGTTATGGCTTCAAAAGCACAATTTGGGGGTCTTCGTCATAGCTAAAGGTTGTCTGCCATTCCAAAGGAGAACTGGGGAAAAAAGCCAACAGTAAAGGTCTCAAGAGTAAAGGTGTCGAGAGTAAGGTGTCAAGTATTAAGGTGTCAAGTATAAAGGTGTCAAGAGTAAAGGTGTCAAGAGTAAGGTGTCAAGAGTAAGATGTCAAGAGTAAGGTGTCAAGAGTAAAGGTGCCAAGAGTAAAGGTGTCATGAGTAAGGTGTCATGAGTAAGGTGTCAAGAGTAAAGGTGTCAAGAGTAAGGTGTTAGAACGGAAAATGTATGAGGTTAAGGGGTATCGCGTACATTTAGGGGGGAAATGGTGGAGTCCTGGAGAAGTGAAGTGTCCTATAGAGGGGCAAAATGATGAATGTAGTACAATTCCTGGTAATACATAGAGAAATGATGTGTCCTATACAGGATTGTCTCTGGACAAAATGCTGTATGTAGTACAATTCATGGTAATACATAGAGAAATGATGTGTCCTATACAGGATTGTATCTGGACAAAATGCTGTATGTAGTACAATTCCTGGTAATACATAGAGAATTGATGTGTATGTCTCCTAGACAAAATGTTGTGTGTAGTACAAATAGTGCTAATACATAGAGAAATGATGTGTCCTAGACAAAAATATTGTATGTAGTACAATTCCTGGTAATACATAGAGAAATGATGTGTCCTAGACAAAAATATTGTATGTAGTACAATTCCTGGTAATACATAGAGAAATGATGTGTCCTAGACAAAATGTTGTGTAAAGTACAAATAGTGCTAATACATAAAGAAATGATCACTTGCTCCTGGACAAAATATTTTTGTTTATATATTACTATGGTTGGTAAGATTAACACGTGATAGGGCACTCGTGTGTAGCCTTGAGATTCTGAATAACTTGGACTATTCGGGCCCAATCCTTATAAACTTGCATCTCTTGAGCCCTAACTCCACTCACTTTTTTACACGTTAGGCCCCAAGTTCGGTTTTACTCAACCCACGCCCTCATCTTCCTTTTTTGCAGCGGGCCAGATAATAATCCGAGACACAGACTTGCAGTTAACTGTATATATTAGATATATGCTAAGTATTCATTTCCGTTAAATGTGTCGCTGAGACAAATACCTCTGGTCTCTGACTAGAGCCCCTAAGATCGGTTAAGCTCAGGGCCGTAATAATTGTGGAGAGACGAGGGCGGCATTATCAGCCAAATCTAAGGGTATTTTTTAAGAAAAAACCTTTAGGGTGCGACATTTCGTAGTCGCGCCTCAAGCACAGAGAATCTATCGCACGCTCCGCGCACTGCAGTGCCAACGGGTTTGTGATACTCCGCATCGCACTCACTAAATCTAACGTGTACAACTAAAATGGTAAAATATCTCTTTACCGCTGCATTCCATACTTCATGAGGGTATGAGGGGGTAAACAACTACTTGTCTTAAATACAGTGGATTCCGCTTAATCGGGACACCGTTTAATTGGGACAGCCGCTTATTTGGGACAAATCTCAAAGGAACCAAACCAAGAAACCAATAGTAAATGTGTATGTTTAATTGGGACAGCTGCTTAATTGGGACAAAAAGCCTCGGTCCCGATGTGTCACAATTGAGCGGAATCGTCTGTATTTCAACCTTTAAAAAAATGCGAATCACTGCAAAAAGAGGGGGGGGGTATACAAATATATATATATAAAACTATCTCTGCTCTCTTCAAATCGAGGCGAGGGGCTTCTACCTTCAAATGCCGAAATACCAGCGGAGACGAGGACCACAGCAGGGGGGCGTTCACACAAGTCTTGCCTTCTGATTTGAGAAGTAACGTTGCATACAACCGACACTCCTCTAGTCTGTGTGAACGTTGCATATAACCGACACTACTCCAGTCTGTGTGAACGTTGCATACAACCGACACTACTCCAGTCTGTGTGAACAGACACAGCGAGGATCCGGCCGCGATCGGTAGGGGGCCCTGAATACAGGTACATCGGCCATACAGCGGGATTCAGTCGAGACATGCGCAGTGTGACAAAGTCGGAGGTTTTTTTTTTTTGTGTGTGACAAATGATAACGATTTTTTTCGTTGGAGACGTCAGACATCAGTCACAGACATGGATGTATAAATAGAAACACAATAGCTGCACATTTCTGTTCCCGACTTTCTGTGTCATATTGGCAGCGTTCCCGGTGATTACAAGTACCTAGGTGTGTTATGCATGTTTTAACACTGACTGAGAGGGAAAAGTGTAGGACCGTAAAGGTGGTAGTGGAGGTGGTGGTGGTGGTGATGGGTGGTGTTGGTCATGATGGGTGGTCGTCACGATGGGTGGTGACGATGGGTGGTGGTGGCGGAGATGGAGACGGCGGGGATGGTGATAATGGGTGGTGGTAACGATGGTGGTGACGATGATGGTGGCGGCGGTGATGATGGGTGGTGGTGATGATGGGTGGTGGTGATGTTGATGGTGGTGACGATGGGTGGTGGTGGTGATGATGGGTGGTGGTGATGTTGATGGTGATGACGATGGGTGGTGGTGGTGGTGATGATGGGTGGTGGTGATGATGGGTGGTGGTGAAGTTGATGGTGGTGACGATGGGTGGTGGTGGCGGTGATGATGACGGCGGGGATGGTGATAATGGGTGTTGGTAACGATGGTGGTGACGATGATGGTGGCGGCGGGGATGGTGATGATGTGTGATGGTAACGATGGTGTGGATGATGATGGGTGGGGATGATGATGGTGGTGGTGGTGGTGATGATGATGGGTGGTAATGACGATGGATAAAGTGATGCTGTTGGTGGTAGTGGAAATTAAAGGCGGCTGGGCATCGTTGTAGGCACACAATCACATAGGATAGCCTTGGGTTCAGACACAGATGGTCTCTACTTTCATCTTACCCTGATGGTCTGTATAAGCTTTATAAGTTAAACTTTAATTCTTTTTTACGTCACTTAATATGGCCGATGCTGCATCGGATAGGTATGAGGATATAGATAGCTGGAATCTCTGGTCGTTTTCAACCAGTAATCTCCATCCTTCTGATCAAGTGACAACCAAAGAACCAGTCTATGGGGGGGGGGGGAGGGCTACGCAGGTACTACGGACAAGTGTGTGGAATTCCATTGTCTGAAGAGGCCTTCTTGGTACCAGAATTCAATATAGATTAATTAGAGCTGCTGTTCGATTAAAACACTTAATCGAAATTAACGCATAATTAAACTTTTATCGCAAATTAACGCATATTTAATCGAAAAAGTGTTTTATTACTTTTAAAGTTCCTTTATTCTATCAACATAGCATCTTAAAATAGTAAATTTGATTAATAGAACAGTTTACTTAAATGAAGCAGTCGAATTTATTCAGCCACAACATACGTTGTATCACAATTTCCACCACCCCAACATACATTATCTCACTATGTCTACCACCCCATCCCACCTCATACGTTGTGTCACAATGTCCTCTCACATACGTTGTCACCTCCACCCTATCCCACATCATAAGTTGTATCACAATGTCCTCCACACCATCCCACATCATAAGTTGTATCACAATGTCCCCCCACATACATTGTCTCCTCCACCCCATCCCACATCATAAGTTGTATCACAATGTCCTCCCACATAAGTTGTATCACAATGTCCTCCAACCCATCCCACATCATAAGTTGTATCACAATGTCCTCCCACATAAGTTGTCTCACAATGTCCTCCACCCCATCCCACATCATAAGTTGTATCACAATGTCCTCCCACATACGTTGTCTCACAATGTCCTCCAACCCATCCCACATCATAAGTTGTATCACAATGTCCTCTCACATACGTTGTCTCACAATGTCCTCCACCCCATCCCATATCATACGTTGTCTCACAATGTCCTCCACCCCATCCCACATCATACGTTGTATCACAATGTCCTCCACCCCATCCCACATCATAAGTTGTATCACAATGTCCTCCCACATACATTGTCTCCTCCACCCCATCCCACATCATAAGTTGTATCACAATGTCCTCCCACATAAGTTGTATCACAATGTCCTCCACCCCATCCCACATCATACGTTGTATCACAATGTCCTCCCACATAAGTTGTCTCACAATGTCCTCCACCCCATCCCACATCATAAGTTTTATCACAATGTCCTCCCACATACGTTGTCTCACAATGTCCTCCAACCCATCCCACATCATAAGTTGTATCACAATGTCCTCTCACATACGTTGTCTCACAATGTCCTCCACCCCATCCCACATCATACGTTGTATCACAATGTCCTCCACCCCATCCCACATCATAAGTTGTATCACAATGTCCTCCCACATACATTGTCTCCTCCACCCCATCCCACATCATAAGTTGTATCACAATGTCCTCCCACATAAGTTGTATCACAATGTCCTCCACCCCATCCCACATCATAAGTTGTATCACAATTTCCTCTCACATACGTTGTCTCACAATGTCCTCCACCCCATCCCACATCATACGTTGTATCACAATGTCCTCCACCCCATCCCACATCATACGTTGTATCACAATGTCCTCCACCCCATCCCACATCATAAGTTGTATCACAATGTCCTCCCACATACATTGTCTCCTCCACCCCATCCCACATCATAAGTTGTATCACAATGTCCTCCCACATAAGTTGTATCACAATGTCCTCCACCCCATCCCACATCATACGTTGTATCACAATGTCCTCCCACATAAGTTGTCTCACAATGTCCTCCACCCCATCCCACATCATAAGTTTTATCACAATGTCCTCCCACATACGTTGTCTCACAATGTCCTCCAACCCATCCCACATCATAAGTTGTATCACAATGTCCTCTCACATACGTTGTCTCACAATGTCCTCCACCCCATCCCACATCATACGTTGTATCACAATGTCCTCCACCCCATCCCACATCATAAGTTGTATCACAATGTCCTCCCACATACATTGTCTCCTCCACCCCATCCCACATCATAAGTTGTATCACAATGTCCTCCCACATAAGTTGTATCACAATGTCCTCCACCCCATCCCACATCATAAGTTGTATCACAATTTCCTCTCACATACGTTGTCTCACAATGTCCTCCACCCCATCCCACATCATACGTTGTATCACAATGTCCTCCACCCCATCCCACATCATAAGTTGTATCACAATGTCCTCCCACATACGTTGTCTCACAATGTCCTCCAACACATCCCACATCATAAGTTGTATCACAATGTCCTCTCACATACGTTGTCTCACAATGTCCTCCAACCCGTCCCACATCATAAGTTGTATCACAATGTCCTCCCACATACGTTGTCTCACAATGTCCTCCACCCCATCCCACATCATAAGTTGTATCACAATGTCCTCCCACATACATTGTCTCACAATGTCCTCCAACCCGTCCCACATCATACGTTGTCTCACAATGTCCTCCACCCCATCCCACATCATACGTTGTATCACAATGTCCTCCCACATACGTTGTCTCACAATGTCCTCCAACCCATCCCACATCATACGTTGTATCACAATGTCCTCCCACATACGTTGTCTCACAATGTCCTCCACCCCATCCCACATCATACGTTGTATCACAATGTCCTCCCACATACGTTGTCTCACAATGTCCTCCACCCCATCCCACATCATATGTTGTATCACAATGTCCTCCCACATACGTTGTCTCACAATGTCCTCCAACCCATCCCACATCATACGTTGTATCACAATGTCCTCCCACATACGTTGTCTCACAATGTCCTCCAACCCATCCCACATCATACGTTGTATCACAATGTCCTCCCACATACGTTGTCTCACAATGTCCTCCAACCCATCCCACATCATACGTTGTATCACAATGTCCTCCCACATACGTTGTCTCACAATGTCCTCCACCCCATCCCACATCATACGTTGTATCACAATGTCCTCCCACATACGTTGTCTCACAATGTCCTCCAACCCATCCCACATCATACGTTGTATCACAATGTCCTCCCACATACGTTGTCTCACAATGTCCTCCAACCCATCCCACATCATACGTTGTATCACAATGTCCTCCCACATACGTTGTCTCACAACGTTCTTCAATACGTAACCCACTCCCCCCCCACCCTCCATAATTCTACGACGTCATCTAGCCCAGTGCAGGTGACACATACTGAACATAAAAAAAAATGTAATAAAATTTTACCTTTTTTTTTAAAAAATTTCTTAGCTAGTTATTTACAATTCTTCACACCTCTGCGCATAACATCAAAGGGGGAGAAATGTCATTAAATAAAGGGCAATAATTTATGGTCATGAAAAGCAAATTAAAAAAAAAATCTAGCTAAAAATTACAATCTATCACTAAATGAGAAGTAAGAATTAAAAAAAAAAAGATTAACAAGTCCAACGGTGGGCAAACATTTCTTTTTTAATTGCGGCCAACGACGGGCCTATACGTTTGAAATATAGGGCCGGACCAAGAGCAGATGAAAGGAAGTGTTGTGATGGGAACTAATAGAAATTCAATGCACGGGTTTTATTTATCAAACGGTCTGCAGAACTATACTTGGCCCGCGCGGGCAGCAGTTCGCCTATATCTGAGCTAGTCATTTAACAGTAATCTTGCCATATCACTTGGCACACTATCTTCCACATGTCCGCAGAAAGGAAAAGGGGGTTGGGGTGGGGTGTAAAACCCAAAACAGGTGTCTGGAGGGGGGGGGAGGAGTTGTCACTACTATTTAGGACGCCGTCGGGTGCAGACATCTATTTTTTTAAAAAAATGAATTGGGAATCGATATCTCAAATCAGTGGGCCCTGATATGATTACCTGGCAGTTAACCTAACAAGACTATCATCAGTCGGCTGCCTGCCAGTAACAAGACTATCATCAGTCGGCTGCCTGCCGGTAACAAGACTATCATCAGTCGGCTGCCTGCCGGTAACAAGACTATCATCAGTCGGCTGCCTGCCAGTAACAAGACTATCATCAGTCGGCTGCCTGCCGGTAACAAGACTATCATCAGTCGGCTGCCTGCCGGTAACAAGACTATCATCAGTCGGCTGCCTGCCAGTAACAAGACTATCATCAGTCGGCTGCCTGCCAGTAACAAGACTATCATCAGTCGGCTGCCTGCCAGTAACAAGACTATCATCAGTCGGCTGCCTGCCGGTAACAAGACTATCATCAGTCGGCTGCCTGCCAGTAACAAGACTATCATCAGTCGGCTGCCTGCCGGTAACAAGAGTATCATCAGTCGGCTGCTCTGTATTGTATTGCCAGTTACTAGGTGTCAGTCCAGAGTAGCCTCTCTCCCCCCTCTCCCGCCCCCAACCTTAAATAATGTTGACATGTAGCTCCTGATCCTATCAACACTATTGGTGCAGTTGTTTTGTTTGTTTAAAGCTTTCTTTCCTCTTCCACACCAAAAAGCCTTGGCAGCAGTGGACATGGATGCATCAGGGAGGTCAGAGGTGATTGAAGTTGCGGTTACGTGAGAATTAAACTCTTTAATAACATTTTTGCACCAGATGAGGTTACAGGTTAGACTCACAAACTCAAAAACGTAATTTTACTAAGGAAAACACTGGGATATCAACTTTTTGGATGAAGGCGATAGGTGTATTGAAAGAAAAGCAACAACTGTCTAGGCATGAAACATTGCAAGTGAAATCAACGTGTCTACAAAAATACAGTATACAATGTGCCCAACAGTTATTTCAGGATACAAGGTGTTTACACAAGCGTTTTTGCAGAATATAATGTGTTTACACAACAGTTATTACAGAATACAATGTGTTTTCCCAACAGTTAATTACAGAATACAATGTGATTTTTACCCAACAGTTAATTACAGAACACAGTGTGTTTACCCAACAGTTAATTACAGAACACAATGTGTTTACCCAACAGTTATTACAGAATACAGTGTATCAGCCTAATTACAGAATAAATCGTTTCCACCCAACTGCTATTGAAACGTACCTACCTAACAGCTATTACGCTGACTGTCAACCCACTCCTGGCAGACCACTGCCCCTCCCCACCCCACCCCGCCCCCCCGGACTTACAGCTGTTCAAAGTCAACTCTTTGAGTCAACACCGGGGATCTGGTGAATTCTGTTGACTAGACCACGTGTGAGTCGTCTTTCTTTTTTTTTTTTAACAGCTTCTGTAAAGAAGGACGCAGGTGGGGCGGGGTCTGGGAGGGGGGGGCGAGGGGCTCAGAAGTAGGGTGGGCGTGGTTTGGAGCAAAGTCTGACACCTTTTTGCGCATGCGCTTTTTTGTTTTTGCAGACTTTAACACGTCGACAGAAAGAAAAGGGGGGAAAGATGCAGGTTTTTTATTATTTTAACAGGTCGTCGGTCATTAGGTCAAAGTGCATAAGACCAGGTTGCATATAAAAGCTGCGATAGCGGGGGGTCACAGTGGGCAGAACACCTGGACGGACATCGTCTCTTATCACGATACAGATAGCTGTTGAATCTCCTTTTGTAGAATTTAACGCGAAAATTGTAAGGCAAACAGTACACACACACACACACACACACACACACACCATGCTACCAACACACACATCATCTCACACTATGCTAGAAAGAATGACAGTGGGTCGGTGGGTGAAGTGAGACATGGAAGGGAAAGAATGGAACAGTAAGGTGTGGGTTAATCCTTAGTTTATTAAAACAAGAGTAGAAATGTCCTGTCATTGATTACAACTGCAGTGGAGAATTTATAGACGGAAAAAAAAAGATAATAACTGGTTTCTCTACTCCCCCTCCCTCCTCCTCATCCAACTCCCTCTCTCTCTCACTCTCTCTCTCTTTCTTTCTTTCTCTCTCTCTCTCTCTCTCTCTCTCTCTCTCTCTTACGTCTTACTTGTGAAGAAGTAAATGAGATTAAAAGCAACCAAAGGTGTTACCTTTGCACAGCTTGAAAGAAAAAAAAATAGTATTTATGGGCAAATATTTCTTCATCAAATGCAGGGCTTCGTTGAGGTTATTGTGAACCTAAAGCTTGTAACCAAAGGTCTAATTTTGCGAACAAAATGAAAACAAAAACCGCCGAATCACCTGTAAAATGTATCATGTCCTTCCACTTTTTACATACTGTTAAATGCCTTTGTTCAGAAGTTGCAAAGAGATGATCATATTTATTTTCGATTGAAGTTAGATACAGGGTCGATACCCAATGTTCTAGATACAGGGTCGATACCCAATGTTCTAGATACAGGGTCGATACCCAATGTTCTAGATACAGGGTCGATACCCAATGTTCTAGATACAGGGTCGATACCCAATGTTCTAGATACAGGGTCGATACCCAATGTTCTAGATACAGGGTCGATAC
Source organism: Bulinus truncatus (assembly GCA_021962125.1). Taxonomy (NCBI): domain Eukaryota; kingdom Metazoa; phylum Mollusca; class Gastropoda; family Planorbidae; genus Bulinus; species Bulinus truncatus. The sequence goes on along the minus strand of JAGDYQ010000082.1, from coordinate 1,600,610 downwards.
CCAATGTTCTAGATACAGGGTCGATACCCAATGTTCTAGATACAGGGTCGATACCCAATGTTCTAGATACAAGGTCGATACCCAATGTTCTTGAATGAAGGGTGAAAAATCACGGTGAAACTTTTTTTATCTGAATAACGAGGGCCGATGTAGGTTTTGAGGCTACAGCCTTACTGGCCCCCCATGGCTAATCCAGCCCTGATCATATGCAATATAGGACACTCTCTCACTCCATAGTGCCCCATACAGGTAGTCTGGGACACTCTCACTCCATAGTGCCCCATACAGGTAGTCTAGGACACTCTCTCACTCCATAGTGCCCCATACAGGTAGTCTAGGACACTCTCTCACTCCATAGTGCCCCATACAGGTAGTCTAGGACACTCTCTCACTCCATTAGTGCCCCATACAGGTAGTCTAGGACACTCTCTCACTCCAGAGTGCCCCATACAGGTAGTCTCGGACACTCTCTCACTCCATAGTGCCCCATACAGGTAGTCTAGGACACTCTCTCACTCCACAGTGCCCCATACAGGTAGTCTAGGACACTCTCTCACTCTATAGTGCCCCATACAGGTGCGAATTCATAAAAAAGTATTATGCAATCAGGGCCCTGATGGCACTTTTGTCAAGGGGGCTCAAAATATATGAGAAAGTCTCTGCCTTGGGCCCACAAAGGCCTAAAATGTGATCCGTTCATCCATGGGCGAAATAATTACAATAAAAATATAAATATAAATGAACGTCGATGGGTGTGAAAACGTCTGTGGATGTTTCAACGCCTGTAGGTGTCACAACCTCTGTAGGTATCAGAACGTCTGTAGGTGTCACAATGGCTACGGGTGTTTCAACGTCTATGGGTGTCACAACGTCTGTAGGTGTCACAACGTCTGTAGATGTCACAACGTGTGTAGGTGTCACAACGTCTGTAGGTGTCACAACGTCTGTAGGTGTCACAACGTGTGTAGGTTTCACAACGTCTGTAGGTGTCACAACGTGTGTAGGTGTCACAACGTCTGTAGGTGTCACAACGTCTGTAGGTGTCACAACGTATGTAGGTGTCACAACATTAAATACATGTACATTTTAACATGTTCCTATAATAAGTCATCTGAAGAAAAACAAATAGATGGACATAAACACTGTGCAGGTAACAAACTCTACTTGTAGAAATGAAGTTCTTTTTTTTTATACCTTGCAGTTTTGCTACATCGTTATATGAAAGAAAATATTCTACAGATTCTATTTTTAGTGAAAATATAAATACAGGATCTCTAAAATGTTTCTTTACAAGTTCTAAAATTTTATTGCAGGAATACACATAAGACAAAGTTGTAGAAATTACAATGTGTTACGAACTTTAGGGTATGTATAACGAACTTGAGTGTATGTATTACGTACTTGAGGGTATGTTTTACGAACTTGAGGGTATGTATTGAAATCCCCCTCCCCCCATTTTATATAATTCTCTATGATCAAGCACCAATAAATGCAAAAATCTCAAAAAGATGGTATAATATCTTTTGCCGAAACTCCATGTATGCTGATGCATTCAATATTACAAGAAACCAAGCACTGCCTTCATTTACTTGAGTGCCACTAATGGTAGAAGTATATTTATCCGCGTGTTATAATAAACCCTTTGTCCACACTGCTGTAAACCCTTGATTACACTCCTGTAAACCCTGGTTCACACTGCTATAAATCCTGGTTTACACTGCTGTAAACCCTTGTCCACACTGCTATAAACTCTAGTTTACACTGCTATAAACCCTGGTTTACACTGCTATAACCCTGGTTTACACTGCTATAAACCCTGGTTTACACTGCTGTAAACCTTTGTTCACACTGCTATAAACCCTGGTTTACACTGCTGTAAACCCTTGTTTACACTGCTATAAACCCTGGTTTACACTGCCATAAACCCTAGTTTACACTGCTATAAACCCTGGTTTACACTGCTATAAACCCTGGTTTAAACTGCTATAAACCCTGGTTTACACTGCTATAAACCCTGGTTTACACTGCTGCAAACTATTTGAGACCCATTCGTATTCCTTTCATTGACCAAAAAAAAATGACGCCCCCCCCCCCCCCAAAAAAAAAATAAGGAAATAAAATTAGCGGGTCGGGATTTGTAAAGGGGAGAATAGTAGTGGTGGGAGGGGGAGGGGATGAGATTAGATCGACGGGAGTCCAGGTACATAGATCCCCACAGGAACGATCAATCTCTTCCATTGTTTGAAGTGCAGCTTAATAGATCCAGGTGTGCAGTAATGTTCACAGGTGTTTAAATCTTGCCTCCCTCCTCCAACTTCTTCCACTTAAACCGTTTTCTCACCGTTCGTCAGCCTCCCCAGCCCATACTATTCATGACCACCTTCCCCTCCCACCACACACACTCTCTCCACCAGTGCGGCTAAAAAAGGGGGGGGGGCGGTGGTGAGGGGCGAGAGGGGGGGTCAAAGACGTCAAAAATTAGTCGCATGCCGTTTTCACTAGCTGGTCGTAACATGTCACTGTCACTAACTGTCATGTCACGCTTTTTTTGTCAATAACTGTCATAGGATGCCGTTATCAATAACTGTCATGTGATGCCATTGTCAATAACTGTCATAGGATGCCGTTTTCAATAACTGTCATGTGATGCCGTTGTCAATAGCTGTCATGTGATGCCGTTGTCAATAACTGTCATGTGATGCCGTTGTCAATAGCTGTCATGTGATGCCGTTGTCAATAACTGTCATGTGATGCCATTGTCAATAGCTGTCATGTGATGCCGTTGTCAATAGCTGTCATGTGATGCCATTGTCAATAGCTGTCATGTGATGCCGTTTGTCACAAGGCTGTCACCCAGCTTAGTTGACTGCTACAGGTATATATCATCAAATCATGGGAAAGCCTTTTTTTCTTTGGCTTGAAGGGTATCAGAAATAATCTACGAGGGATCAATATGGGTGTGAGAATCGGTTGGGGGGGGCCTACCCAGCAGTGGAGCAAACACTAAAAAAAAAAAAAAGTTTTATAATGTTTCAGAGTTAGACAATGCCCTCGGCTCAGACAATAACACTGCCCTATGGAGGGGGCGGGGGGTGGGGGAGGGCAGTAGCTAATGGTCTTGATGGTCCCTACTTAGTACTAAAGACGTGAATCCAGCGATTTTGGGGAAAGAGGGTGTGAAACGATAGCAACCTAAACCAGCGATTGTGGTGATTGTGTATGTGTGTGTGGGGGGGTGGGTGGGGTGGGAGGGGGGGTCAAACGGTTGTGTGACTAGTGAAAGAGTTTACTATATGTGGCATTTAATGTTCATGAACATGGTATTAGTAGTTGGGGGTGGGGTGGGTGGAGGGTGCGAGTACCCGAAGATCGTCACAAGTGTCTGAATTGGGTTGGGGTATGGTGGCAATAGACCAGGTGTTCATTACTATGATGAAAAAAAATGTAAGCTGTGAAGGGCGAGGGTGTGGTGGGGTGGGGGGTGAAGCTACTGGACCCAGAAGTATTTAGCAAACATAATTGTCCGTACCGTAGGCGAGATGATTGCTGTGACGTGGGTGTGTACACTTTAGATACACGAGTACTTTATTTCATTTTCAGTGGTTTCATTTTAAATGTACTAATAACTTATTGAATATATTTTAAGTGTCTTAGGACTTAAGACGGATGGCCTCAGAATGTGTATTTATAAAACCAATTTTAGTAGAAAAATTAGAACTTTTATCAAAAAAAAAACAAAACAAACATTGTTCATTTCTGCATCAATTAATATCATTAATATCAATTTTTTTTACCTAATTCTTAAAGTAAAGTTCCCCTTAGGGCTCGTCGGGGCAGATGAAGTGTAGAATTCATCTACTTTCAGTAACCTCGGCATATAAAGGGATTGTGTGGTCAGGTACCCATTTAAACCAGGGTGGACTGTCTCTCTCTCTGTGTGTCTTTCTGTCTGTCTGTCTGCCTCTCTCTCTCTCTCTCTCCCTCTCTCTCTCTCTCTCTCTCTCACACCTTGCTGAAGAAAAAATTGTGTTACTAAAATAAACTACCGACTTGTTGTTGATATTAAGTCCTAAGTAGTGATATCTTTAGTCCACCACACCGGGGGATCAATCCTGTATCTATCATCAGTCCCTACTAAATATCACACACCTCGACCATCTGGCCACCACGACGATCTGTACGAGCCCCGCCCCCCCCTCCCACCGCCCCACCTCCCACCGCCCCCATTTCGTATTGTAAGTCTATCGTTCATCGAACATAATGATTTGTATCCGTTACAGTATTGAACTCTCCTCTATCGTATATCAGAAGCCCCGTTTGGTCTCGTCAAGATATCACCTACATATACAGATATATATATTAATGTTCAGACCCCCCCCCCACAAAACACACACACACACACACACACAAGTTAAACACCTGCAGCTGGTCGGCACTAACCAGGCGTCACCTGCAGCTGTCTCTTTTACCCGAACCCCCCACCCTCCCCCAACTTTTTATTTTCCGCGACTCTCCACCCCCCCACCCTCCAACTTTATTCGCCCCCCCCCCCCCTTTAATCACAGGTGTGCGTTTTTTTTTAAACAGGCTCAAAGTGGGGGGGGGGGGTGTGGCGGTTTGTATTTTAATAGTTAAGGTTGGTCGTGTTTCTTCATATTAGCTGGAGTTTGACGGAATCATCACATTAGTCACACACACACATATGTACATACAAACACACACATATACACTCACACAAACACACACACACACACAACGATCAAATGAACATTCTAATTCATACACTCACACTAACTTAGGGCTGCCAACTTGGATATTGTATTTTCCCAATTTGATATTCGTACACTCACACTCACTTAGGGCTGCCAACTTGGATATTTTATTTTCCCAATTTGATATTCGTACACTCACACTCACTTAGGGCTGCCAACTTGGATATTGTATTTTCCCAATTTGATATTTGTACAATCACACTAACTTAGGGCTGCCAACTTGGATATTTTATTTTCCCAATTCGATATGTGTACAATCACACTAACTTAGGGCTGCCAACTTGGATATTTTATTTTCCCAATTTGATATGTGTACACTCACTCACTTAGGGCTACCGACTTGGATATTTTTTTCCCAATTTGATATTTGTACAATCACACTAACTTAGGGCTGCCAACTTGGATATTTTATTTTCCCAATTCGATATTTGTACAATCACACTAACTTAGGGCTGCCAACTTGGATATTTTATTTTCCCAATTTGATATTCGTACACTTACACTCACTTAGGGCTGCCAACTTGGATATTTTATTTTCTCAATTCGATATTTGGACACGCACACTCACTTAGGGCTGCCAACTTGGATATTTTATTTTCCCAATTTGATATTTGTACACTCACTCACTTAGGGCTACCGACTTGGATATTTTTTTCCCAATTTGATATTTGTACAATCACACTAACTTAGGGCTGCCAACTTGGATATTTTATTTTCCCAATTCGATATTTGTACAATCACACTAACTTAGGGCTGCCAACTTGGATATTTTATTTTCCCAATTTGATATTCGTACACTTACACTCACTTAGGGCTGCCAACTTGGATATTTTATTTTCTCAATTCGATATTTGGACACGCACACTCACTTAGGGCTGCCAACTTGGATATTTTATTTTCCCAATTTGATATTTGTACAATCACACTAACTTAGGGCTGCCAACTTGGATATTTTATTTTCCCAATTTGATATTCGTACACTTACACTCACTTAGGGCTGCCAACTTGGATATTTTATTTTCCCAATGGGATATTTGTTGCTTTTTAAATTACCAAAATAATAGACCTGGATATCTTTGTCTCTTTGTATTTTAATATAACTTTCAAACTGAAGTCAGATATCCATTGAAAGATAATAGACCTGGCCGGGGGGGGGGAGGGAAAACGTAAAGTTCCTTTGAGCCCCTCAGGTCTCATCGGGACAGATGAAGTGTAGAATTCATCTTTTAAGTAACCTCGGAATACAAAGGGATTGTGTGGTTAGCACAAATCCCAGCCGTCTTTATTTAAAGTCGGCTACCCATTTAAAAACTGGTTAGACTTCGGGACTTTCACGAGGACCAGAAAAAATCCCCAGTTTCTCACTTAGATTCGAGCCCGTATCATTCCGGTCCATAGCCGAGCTCTCAACACCGCACGACAAGTGGCGTCACTAAGGTTGGTGTCACCCGGTGCGGGAAATACTAGGAGTCACCCCCCCCAAGAACTTCCACCATGAGCAATGGTACATATTTCGAATTTTCCTGCACTAGACCTGAGAGAATTTAATTTTAAATACTTAAGCGATAAAAACGATAGTACTACTGACTGTATTTCAGAAAGATGTATATATTACTTTCATTAAACTGTGTTTGTAAACTACGTCTCCAATTTCATGAAACCACGTGACTACATGCGTCCTTTGCAAAAAATAAACTATATATTGATCCGAGAACTTTGAAATGTATTCATTTACCTAGGCTCCAGGCGCTCTGCATGGTGCCAACCTAGGCCACTGGTCATGTTTTTAACTATGATCGGTTATAAAACCAACTATAACGAGTTTTTTTTCTGCTATGAAATTTAGAACTGTTCATTTCGGTGTCACCCCTAAAATGGTGTCACCCGGTGCGACGAGCACCCTCCACTACGCATGACCACCCGTTCCTTGAGTAGGGTGGGGCAGTGATCAAACCTAATGGTCTCTGGTCGACGGTTGAGCGCCGCCCCCTCCCCCCACTCTGTCCCACCTTTTATACTTCGCATTATTTTTAATTTTCGATATTTGTTTTTACATATACAGTGGATTCCGCTTAATTTGGACACCGCTTAATTGGGACAGCCGCTTATCTGGGACAAATCTCAAAGAAACAAAACCAACAAGCCAATAGTAAATTTGTATGTTTAATTGGGACAGCCGCTTAATTGGGACAAAAAGCCTCGGTCCCGATGTGTCCCAATTAAGCGGAATCGACTGTATATGGATAATTCTCAAGGGGAAAAGTTGGCACTCACTGGCTGGCTAATTCACGTTGATGATGCTGGCAATGTTTTAATTTTCTTGAATATTATCAAAATACCATTGTACTTTTTTTTTTGGTCACAACACTTTTAGAGTTAAAGAAATAACCTACATTAAGTATGAAACGTAAATGGGAATTAATCAATGAATTATTCTACTTAGGTTGAACAGTGAAATATGACATAACTTAACATTTTAGTGCAAAACAAAAAAAAAATAATAATAATAAAGACAGTATGGCACAACTCACAACAGCAAACAATTAAAAGGATTTTACACTCTGTGTATGGTTGTAAAAATTCAACATGGGCAAGACATTTCCACAACTATTGTGTCGAACAATGCTACTTAAATCGTGACACCCTTGCATTAAACAGGGAACAACGCCATCTTTTCTTCCACAGACAAGTACTGATTGGCTCGATGTGCCCGGATTATTCATTTTAATCTGATATGTCAAATTTTAGCTGGAAAATAATTAGAAGATTACGGATAATTCTAATTAATTTTTTTTCTTTTTTTTTTTTTATGAATTCACTCGGTTTTCTACAAAGCACGCGTTAGCGCGCTCCTCGTCCCTCCCTCACCCACCCCGCCACCCTACCACCAAAAATAAAAATCCAGTCTTCAAAAAAAAAAAAAAAATAAATTAAAATAAAAAAGTAATAGCTTTGTCTGACAGTCCGAATTGATGGTAAACATTTGCACCCATAAAAAGTGCACCCATTTCCATACCCCCCCCTCCACACACTCACCTCAACCCAGTGCCGGATTAAGTCTTTTCGACGCCCTAAGCAGCAACTAAATTTGGTTTCACCCTCCTCCTTCCACAGTGCATTGCAAAGTATTTTATCAGTTCTTTATATTCATCTTTACATTACAAATTTAATTCTATATACAATCAGTTCTTAATAATCATCTTTACAAATCTAGTTCTATACACAATCAATTCTTTACAATACAAATATATTTCTATGTACAATCAGTTTTTGATAGCCATCTTTACATTACATATCTAGTTCTATGCACAATCAATTCTTTATATTCATCTTTACATTACAAATATATTTCTATATACAATCAGTTTTTAATAGTCGTCTTTACATTACAAATCTAGTTCTATACACAATACATGTGGCACATCGAGCTTACAGTGTTTCATGGTTGTTCGATGGGGGGGGGGGGGGTAAAAAAAGGCTAAAAATTAATTGAATTATAAAAATATTAGTGATAAAATGGGCAATGAACATTTTTATGTGGTCCTCCCCCCCTTCCCCCCCTCTCTTCCCTTGATTTCCTAATCACGAGCTAATTTTGCTTTTAATGTTTAATCAAGTAAATAATTACAGTTAATTACATTGATAGAGTGGCTTATGCTACGCCGCCGGTATGACTAATTTATTATAAAACGCTTATCCTTTAGATGATAACGTACAGTTTAAAAGCAGCTAAAATCGCGCCAAAGTTTAGTGAAACCATTCAAACCAGCGGTAAAATTGTCAATTTGACCACACTTTAGGGGATTTGTTGCCATGGCTCGTCATGGCTTTTTACGAGTCAGCGTCCCTGGAACAAAGAAACTATTCCGAACGATGGCTATCTTTAAGTGAATGGTGGCTATCTGTAAGTGAATCGTGGCTATCTGTAAGTGAATGGTGGCTATCTGTAAGTGAATGGTGGCTATCTGTAAGTGAATGGTGGCTATCTGTAAGTGAATCGTGGCTATCTGTAAGTGAATGGTGGCTATCTGTAAGTGAATGGTGGCTATCTGTAAGTGAATCGTGGCTATCTGTAAGTGAATCGTGGCTATCTGTAAGTGAATGGTGGCTATCTGTAAGTGAATGGTGGCTATCTGTAAGTGAATGGTGGCAAACAGATATCGGATATTAATAGAGAGATTATCTTCACTAATTTGATATGTTTTAAAAACCTTATAAAAACGTGATATGCTATTTGTATAGTTTCTGCTGTCCCCGGTCTTGATCTGTTTCTGCATTCAAAAAAGGATCGATTAGGTAAAACTAAAGTAGCAACGTTTAAAATTAGGACTCACCCCGGGACATTTGCCCTTTAGTTTGATATCCACTTTCTTTCCGTCACACTTGACCGCCCGTCTCAGCTCACAGCGTGAAGAGTAAGTGACGCCGTCGGTGCCACACACGGGACGCGCCCTGTGGGTCTGGCAGCTGACGATACACTCTGATACTTGGAGAGACTGGAACAGACTCTGTCAGGGGATGAAAGGGGGGTGAAAGGTTACATTAATGTACCATTTGCTGAATAATAAATGTAAGAATTATATATATATATATATATATATATATATATATATATATATATATATATACATAAGCGATTTGGGCTCTGCGTTAAATCGAAAGTAAAGAATTAATGCAACAGTATTCCAGTTTTAAAATACAATCATGAAAAAATCGGATCTGCCCGAAAAAAAAACCTAGCCTCCCGATAAAGCCTGGGGGGGGGGGGGGGATATAACTCTATGCACAGGTTTTTTTTTTGCAGGGTGCAGCTAAAACAAAAATGTAGGCCTAACTGATTTACTTCTTTGCCATCGTCTTTCGATAGTAGCCGAGCCAAAGTCAGAATATGAAAACTGACACCTCTTATACCCCTCCCCCCCCCAGTGTTTGGGATGTCCCCTCCATTAGCAGCAGCCCTGGAGTTAGTAGGAAACTTGAAGAAAGTTATTTTATCAATAGGTAACAGTAGGTAGTGAAATAAAGTGACAAAGATTTATTTCATCGAGTGCAAAAATGCGAATCTTTTTATTTGATAGTCTCGCGCGCCTTTATTACATACATATGCATGTTTTGATTGGTCGCATTACACGCGTAGCCTACTGCTAAGAATGTCTTGGATATTAAGTTTGTAAAGTTTTAGTTTATCTAAATCTAAATTCGTACGTTATTTTAAGATTTATTTTAATGTCAACAAACTTATCATAACTGTTGCAATATTATTTTTATCATCATAATTATCTGTATTTCAAAAGCATGTTATAAATGTTATACTTGTATACTTTCACTTTAAGAGAAACAGTATCCTGTTGTTGATTTATACAGGCGGCTATTCAAGAAAGAGAAATTTAATGAATACCATATGCGCTCCAACTTTGCGCGTCTCAAAATTTAGTTTAAGCCTGATGAGATTAAACAGTAATTAGAATAAATGAACAATGAATTAAACAATCATCTGACAAAATACCGGTTTTTTTTTTTTTGTTTTTTTTTTTAAATTGAATTAAAAGGAACAGTGATCAATATAGGATCAATGAAACAATGATAAAAATAGGATCAACCAAACAGTGATAAATATAGGATCAACCAAACAGTGATAAATATAGGATCAATGAAACAATGATAAATATAGGATCAATCAAACAGTGATAACTATATGATCAATCAAACAGTGATAAATATAGGATCAATGAAAATGATAAATATAGGATTAATCAAACAGTGATAACTATATGATCAATCAAACAGTGATAAATATAGGTTCAACCAAACAGTGATAAATATAAGATCAACCAAACAGTGATAAATATAGGATCAACCAAACAGTGATAACTGTATGATCAATCAAACAGTGATAAATATAGGATCAACCAAACAGTGATAAATATAGGATCAATCAAACAGTGATAAATATATTATCAACCAAACAGTGATAAATATAGAATCAATGAAACAATTCAACAAAATACATATCGAACAAATGAACTAACTAATAAGACCCAGAGCAAATAGCTCAAGACAATATTGAGATTGCTGCCAAACACCACACACACAGCACACACACAGCTGAATCATGTTTGAACAATGTTTTTACCATCATAAAATTTAAAACAGCTGAAAAACGTATGGTAACTTTATTTAATTTGGGTATGCTTGCGTCAATTATTACTCTGATAATTTTTTTTTTCGTGGTTAAACTAAATAAATAAATCGCGTAGGCCTAGAAAATTATTTTTGAAACATTTTACTGTACACACGATATTTCTCTAAATGACTTAGATTAGTGTACGTCTATATTGCAGCTTTAAATATCTTGCTACCACCACACGCTATCTTGGTATGTCAGCATTTAAACATAGACCATAGACCTTTCATCATTGTCTAGTACTATTCACTTCTACAAAGTCAAGAATATGTTCGCCAATCACTTCAGGTTTCTATTTCAGACCAATCCCTTGACAGCCAGAAACAGAAAGTTGCTGAATCTGGGAAACTGCACGATTTCTTCAAAAGTGAAAGAAGAAAAACAAAATAAATAACTGCGCAGTGCGTTTACTTTACATTACTGCGCAGTGTGTATACTTTACATTACTTCGCAGTGTGTTTACTTTACATTACTTCGCAGTGTGTATACTTTACATTACTTCGCAGTGTGTTTACTTTACATTACTTCGCAGTGTGTTTACTTTACATTACTTCGCAGTGTGTTTACTTTACATTACTTCCAGTATTTTACTGTACGTCTGTACAATTCTGATGTAGTCAGGGCTCCTCAAATGCTGTCAACTACAGCCTCCCTAAATAACTCTGACCTAAAGTCTATGTATAAGGGCCCACAAACATCTTTAAAATTATCTTCCTCTGGTCCCAGGTATTTTTGAAAGTCTCTGCCTAGGGCTTCCTAGCATCTCTGGAACTCTCTGCCTTGGGCCAGGTTTACTCACATCGCACTAACCACCATCAGCGAAATCAGTAGAAAACTTTTCGTCTCAATAAGCTCTAAATTATTGCTTTTTTTTTTATAATTTAATATTCCTCATCTTTTTTTTTAATTGTATCAGGGGCATACTTACCCTAACCTCTAACCCTAACCCCTAACCCTAACCCCCTAACCCTAACACCTAACCCCTAACCTCACCCTTTTTAAATTGTATCAGGGGCATACTTACCCTAACTTCTAACCCTAACCTCTAACCCTAACCCCCTAACCCTAACACCTAACCCCTAACCTCACCCTTTTTAAATTGTATCAGGGGCGTACTTATCCTGACCCTGAAACATTTCTAGAATAAAGAATTTGATGCGTGTGTCATCCCTGTTTTCGTGGATCTCATTCCGTTAAGTAGATGCGTCTGACTTTTGAATACATCTCTCAGTAATAGTAAACAAAAAAAAAAAATGCGTAATCTTCTGATTGTGCACCTAAACCGTAAATAGAAAAAAAAAAACTTTGAGAAAATGTTCGGTTGCTACATGCCCTACCATGTTCGGGCGGCAACGGCCAATGAGGCACTACGGTAAACATTAAACATGTCTTCCAAGAAAGAAGAAGAAAAAAAAACAATCAGCGGTAATCAGTGTCTCTGGATACAGGTGAAGATGTACAGCGCCGGCCATGATAAGTCTATTAACGTCGCAGACAATCAGCTGCAGCAGCCTGGATCACTAACAGAGATTCTACTTCAGCCCCCTCCCCACCCACCTCCCTCCCCCCCCTCACATCTCCACAGTAGGTCCGGCCGTCCACACGTGTGTTTCCCTACACAAGGTGAGCGGCCAGGGATAGTCTGCAGGACCCGTTCGGTATAGTGTCTGGCATCCTTTTACCCCATATGAAGCTGTCATTGCTTTTCCCTCCACGTGCGCGCCATCTTGAAAAAGCTACGCGAGTTATGTACGCCTAGTGTGTGTTTGTGTGTGTTTGTGTGTGTGTGTGTTTGAGGGCGTGTGTGATTGTATGTACTAAGAACTAAGGATGGATCATCATGGATGTGTCTACTTGATGTATTCATGGATGGGCGCGGGGGGGGGGGGGAGAGGCAGGACATAAACGTGTATGAAACATGGCCGCACCTACCTGGATGTTTGCTCTTTGTTTTGTTTAGTCTGTAATACGAGGTTTTGTGTCATCGACGTTATTTTCAGGAGCGGGGGGGGTCGGGGGGGGGGGAAGAGTAGGCATGGCACGTCAGTGGTTGAGTGACTGGAATATCTAATGACTGGTATGTGTATGAGTGTCAGTGTGTATGTGTGTATGTGTGTCAGTTCGTGTATGTGCCGATATAGGTTAGCCAGCTAGTAAGGAATTTAGTTACTCATTTCTGAGAGCCCGGGGGAAGGGAAGGGGGGGGAGGGGGTTAGGTTGGTTCTCAAACCTGAGCCCGGAAGGAACAAAAACACCGGGAGTGTAGAGAAAATTAAAACAACGCTAATCTAACATCACGGGGAAACTGTTGTACTTCTTCTTGTACTTTGTAACACAACTAATAATTGCAGTTCAGAGTCGGGTTGCAGACTAGATTATATGAAATCAAGCTGTATGCAGCAATGACTTTCAGAATATTTTTTCTTAGAAACATTACGAAAGCCTCCCCTCCCCACACATACACACACCCCAGGACAAGTCGGTGATCAAGGAACCTCTCCCTCCCTCCCCCCACCTCCTTACAATGGCCAGTCACAAGAATGTATCGGAAGTTATAGGGTTTTCATGTGGGTCCTTGATCAAGTATCCGGCTAGTCTCTGCATTATGTAGTGTGTGAAGTCCCCTGTAAGGATGAGATGAAATCTCTTAGATCCTATAATCCACTAATGGGACGTTTTTTTATGGTGCCCTTCTTTCATAGTGCAATGGCCATGGAGACACCACGGGAGGAGACATATAGGGAACTTGAGCCAAGACCTGAAAAAAATTTCCTTGATCCTCAACGGAGATCGAACCAGGTACCTTCAGGTCGATAGTCGAGCGCTTTACCGTACGACCATCTGTCCCCCTCGCATCATGTTGTTGCATGGTCGGTTAATTTACAATGGGCCATTGCAGCTCATACCAACGTCAGACCAAATGTTTTATATTTCTTTATTTACCAGTCGATGTCACTGGTTTGTTGTTGTTATTGTTGTTGTTATTGTTGTTATTGTTGTTGTTATTGTTGTTGTTATTTTTGCTGTTATTGTTGTTGTTATTGTTGTTGTTATTGTTGTTTTCAACGTGTATGATCATTGATTTTTTTTTTAACTTCTCGTTTAAAAACTTTTCGACTTCCACGAGATGATGTGGGTAAGCTTCATTTTCATATATTTATCAGAAAAGGTGTGTGCATGTGGTTCATGTGCCACTGGGGTAGCCGCCCTTCCTTCCTGAATCATAATATCACAATATTGACTTTCACATACACATGTGCGGTTGGTTGGGCGGGGGGGGGGGGCACACATATACGTTGTGAAGTTCATGGGTTCGTCGGAGGGTGACAATGTGGATGTAACTCCTGATTGCGCGGTCACGTCTCTAGGGAAATTCCTTCCCCTTTACCGTTACAGTACCCACCACATGTATTTTTATAATCAATGTGTGTCCAATTTATTATATTTCTCAAAATGCCCCCCTCCCCCCCCCCCCCCCACAACTAACTCAGCTTTCTGAATTTCTTTGTCTTCTATTCAACTTTCACTGATTATGAAAGTTTTTTTAAACTGTGAAAATTTCTGGGTTTAGATCTGCGACCAGTGCCGAACCTGGGGATTTGAGGGTCCGGGGTGGGGGGGGGGGGCTTGGCCTCTTTGGGGAACCCCAGCATTCTGACATTCGACAACATAACATGAGATAATGTACTTAGTATTTAATGTAAAAAAAATTGTTGGGCCCCCCCTCAAGCTGAACCCATGGGGGACTTTCAAATTTGGACCAACCCTCCCTAGTTACGCCTCTGCGACGAGTGTGTAAATGTAATTTGAAGAGGACACACACTCGGGCTGACTATAATGTGCAACAAATGTTGACAGGGCAGTGAGCGAATAGTTTGTTTTTTTTATGCCAGGTTTTTCCCAATTTGAACGTCATATTTTTGACATATGATGTATCAATTTCAAAAAAAAAAAACACGCGCTGTCGTTGCAGAAAAAAAAACACCACAGAAACACACAAGCATCACACATACACACACACACACACAAACACAGAGAGAGACATATACATATAAATGCACACACACATCCATGAATACACTATCAGAGTCACAGTGCAGACGTGATAAATGCATGAGATTATTATGCCTAAAACAAGAGGAGTGCAGATCGTTAGTTCACGATATAGGGTAAGGAATAGAAGCTAAGACCGGGAGGTGAATTTCACTTTTCTTAAAATTAAAATGAGCCTTCATTTTTTTTTTTTTACTAATTCATGTGACTTGCATCAGTTCTTTATATTTTCCAATTTTATCACAAATAATATTTATCATTCGTAAAATGAGTTTTTTTTTTATAATTATTAAATGATTATTAAATTATTATAATATAATATTATATTATAGTATAATGGGCATTTTGGGGAGAAATAAAAAATGAATATATATCAGGCCTATCCGACAGTATGCTGTGTGGCCGTCAGCCACATCAAACCGGATAGTCGGGGGTCCACCATATACCCTATTGCGAGATTTATTAATCATTAAATGTATTGCATTCGGTGTGGAACAGCCAGTTCGTCCAAACAGCACTCCTGAAACACTACTGACAGCACTACGGACAGCACTATATAGGCCTACGAGACGATACATGTGTGCCCTCATCTGTAATGTGTGTGCGCAAAGATATATAGGCCTACGAGACGATACATGTTATCCCTCATCTGTAATGTGTGTGCGCAAAGATATATTGGCCTACGAGACGATACGTTTGCCCTCATCTGTAGAGTGTGTGCGCGTACTTGGTGAGATGTGTGCGCGAGTAAATAACACTGCCCACGGGCAAGAGAAAAATGTTTTAGTTCATACAAAACAAGAGAATGAAGTAAGAACTTTCACTTTAAATGGAGCCCTTTTACTTGTGGGGGCCCCATGTAAAAATGCCCGAATGGGCCCCGATTTATGACGGCCCCCAATAGCTGTAATAATGCCAGGCGCCCTAAAATATCCAAGTTTAATGGAAGATGGTATCAAGTAGTTCTTAGAATTTAACATGTTAGCTAAAACTAAAAAAAAAAATTATGTCAATTTTTTGTAATGTTTTTCTTTCCACTGCCAATTTTTAAACTGCTGGTATGTCAATGTGTAATCATAACAATGCTGTTTGTTTTTGTTATTTTTTTTGTAACAGTGTAGATAGTTTACAGATGAAGGCGTGAAACATTTTGCAACGGGAGATTTTTCTAAAAACATTGAGCGATGTTGGTGCAAGATGATATTGCAGAGTTTTAAGTGCAAGATGATAATACAAGCTAAAATAATTGGATGGATTAATAGTTTCGTTCGCTCCAGTTGTTTTCTTTTAAAATGTAGAAGTGCGTGTACCGTACGCATCCAAGTAATGTGTACATACAGCGCTGCACTCTACTACAGCAGTTGTTTATGTTGTTGTTTAAGTTACAGCAATTATTGGACTTACAGAGTACAGCAACGACCTTTCATTAAACATATCATAGCTCATTTTAATGAATATGTACTTAACTTTGCGAAAATGTAGTGACATGTCACTGTTTTATACTTCGCGTACAGTGTGTGGCAGGGACTATCAAAAGGCTTTGACAGTTTACAACTCTCTTCCAAGACCTTCCTTAATCTGTTGCATCGACAAACAGCAGCCAAGCAGCCAGTATTAAATATCATTGGAATAGGACGGGAAATATCTGTACACCAACTCTGGTTGAGGTGTCATCCACAAGTGACTCAAGGACAAGAAACTGCATACTGGAACGAGTCTCAAATTTAAATATGATGTCATAAAATGTATTCCGTTGGGCCGTCGTCGATTGGCTAACGAGGACTGTCACCACGTAATAACCGATGGCCGTGAGTTCAGCCGACCAGAGAATCCAAAACATGACAGTACGACCAGAAAAGGACATGAAACCATCGATGGAGAGAGAGCTGATAAACCTTGCGATACTGAACCCTGTCATTGCACCGGGGAGACGACAGAGGCGTGTCGGTGTGTGTGTGTGTGTGTGTGTGAGATGTCATGGATAGTAAGTACCACTGGCGGCGGAGCAGGGGGGGCAGGGGGCAGCGGCCCCCCTAAAACTTTTAAGGGGGGGGAGGCGCCCCCACTTGAATTTCCAGTGTGCCCCCCCCCCTAAAATTTTAACTTTTTTAACTTTGTAATTCATTTTAGTTTATATGTATCATTTTCATTTTCATAATTCATTTGATTTATTTCTTAAATTTAATATTTGAAAGAAATTATAATCAATTGACATTTTACAGTAATCACATTATTGAGAGTTGTTGTGGCATATTTTAAAATTAGTTGCAAGTACCCGGCTTTGCCCGGGTTTAAAATAATGTATTCTGTTTATTTAAGAAGCGTAATTTGACGTTTAATTAAGGTTTAAAATAAGACGCGTAAAAAAGGGTTTATTTGCATGCAAATTGCAATAAAAGGGTACATTTATCTTAAAGCAATGTGATACACAACATTTTTGGCAGTTCCTCTCTCTCTCCCTCCCCTCCCTCCCTCTTTTCCTCCCTCTCTCTCCCTCTTTCCCTCCCTCCCTCTCTCCCTCCCTCCCTACCCCCTCTCTCTCTCCTTCCCTCCCTCTTTCCCTCCCTCTCTCTCTCTCTCTTAGGCATGACTGTATCAAAAGATGACAATTCCTATGGATGAAGGAATGGAATGTAATAATGTAGTAAATAATGTGATATTTGGTTCCCCATACCGATCATATTTATAGTAAGTTAGCTATGTGGGAGTGAAGCTCGTAAAACCTGAAATCGGGGTAAAAGTTTGCCAATTTTCATGTCTTTGATATCCAAAATAATTAATTACAATTAAAGTACCCATTGAGATGGAACGAAACCTGTTTAAGAACATTCCCCATGTAATTTTGTGTACGTGTACCCAGTGGCGCAACCAGCAAAAAATGCTGGGGAGGGGGGCTCACATATTGAAAAAAGACAGTTTGACAGTCTTTTTTGTAACGTTATAACGTAAATTATGTATTGATGATTTGGCCTGGGGGGGCCCTGCCCCCCCCCCCGGTTGCGCCACTGCGTGTATCAAATTTCACGTTATTTGGTTGTCTGGATCTTGAGTTTTAAGGGAACAGATAGACAGATAGCAAATGCGTCTTATAAGTATAGAGAAGTATTGCCATCTACCGAATGACGGCAAATGAAATTTTTAAAGAAAATACAATTATTTATTATCTTTTCATAAATTACTTTTTGTTTATTGAGTTTCCCGTTTCCGGTTTCATATTCATCATCATTCATGATAATTATCAGTAATTTTCTAATCTAATTTCACTATTAAATTTGTAAACAAACTGACATTACGAATCAGTTGACGACAGAAGTGCTCAATGTTCATTTTTAATTTTTGTAATATATTATTTTTTAACAATATCGATTAAATGCTTGCTACAGAATTATTATATTCTATTATAGAATTAAGGGGGTAAAATTTGTCTTTCGGTCATATTTTTTCTTGCCCCTCCTTAAATTTTCAAAGGTGGGGGGGCGCCGCCCCCCCCCCTTGAATTTTGGCTTGCCTCCCCCCCTTAAAATATTTCGTTCCGCCGCCGGTGGTAAGTACGCACAGTGGCGCAATCAGGACCGCTCCCTCCGCCTAGGGTGACACTTAGCTTTGCCACCCCCATATTGTATTTTTTTTTTTTGGTCACGGGAATGGGGCCGCATTTTAAAGAGTCCTTCCTGGGGCGCTAGTGCCGAAAGTTACGCCACAGGGCACGCATGGCAAATCAAGGGTCTTGTGTTACCCTTCTCACTCAAAAATGTATCTTTCATGTAAGGAAATAATCGGGGGGAAAAAAAGAGGATGGGTGGGGCGGGGGGAATCGCCATATTCCACATTATGGTGTGACACGATCTGTTGATCTTATTTCACAACGGTTTCAAATGAACGAGTTCCACTTCCTTTTTGAATTTTATATTTCCTAGCTCGTGGTAGCAGGAAACCAGGTGTCGCACACTTTCATGGAACTTCCCACGTCATTTTCACTGTGGGTCGTTTTAGCCGTTTAAGAGGGTGACATCGGGTGGCCCAGGATTGGTCCTTGAGATGCTACAATAAAACTGTCTCAATTATGAGACTTAGTTTTTTTTTACCTAGGTCAACGTGTCCTTAATTTACTCTCACACAGCCTGTGATGTTCATGCGATACATTAGATAACATACAACAGCAGATTTGTTATCTCTGCCATTCTCGTTGTTTTATTATTGTTTTCATTCTGGTTATTTCATGAGCATAGATTGAACTGTCTTCGACTTTTGATGGTATATTTGTGATATTCAGGTAGTTTATAATAAATTTGTGATATTCAGGTAGTTTAGAATAAATTTGTGATATTCAGGTAGTTTAGAATAAATTTAAACTGAATGAATAAAGAAAAGCCCAGATACTCCGTCTCGGCACCAAGTCTTCCTGTACACGTATCCATAGCCGTGCCAATAGACCAGATGTTTTCAACCTTTGTATGCTGCGGACCCCATAGACATTCCAAGCTTGGGTGGTGGACCCCCATAGCCCAAGGTGCCCTGGCCTCAACTTTTCGTACCTCAGGTTGGACCAGAATGTCTTATTAAGTTTGTGATCACAATGTATAATTAGCTTTTCTGCAATTGTGAGAGGTTTTTTTGTTTTTTTTTTTTGGAACGCGCTATTCGTAATGCTACCAACCAAATACTCAAAAAAAAAAAACACACTGCACAAGTACATGTAGTATGCAGACTAGAGAGCTGCACGGGAGTCAAAATCACACCCAGACCCACCCACTCCCGCGTTTTCAAAACCAGTCCCACCCGCTCCCAAAAGAAATTCCCCCCAGTCCCACCCGCTTCCGCGAAAATTTTTCCCAATCCCACCCGCTCCCGCGAAAATTTTTCCAAGCCCCACCCACTCCCGTCAAAAAATATTCTTATAAAAATGGTTTAAAAATTTGTTTGTAGAAATCCTCTCGATAAACATACATGAAAAACATTTAAGATAATAAGTAAAATAAACAGTTCTACAGTGTAAGTTCTTGTAAAAATAAGAGGTCATTAACACTTTCTGGAGATTTTTTTCTTTCTCCACAACATTACCCAAATGTCTAAAACAGTTGTGGCATAAGGCAAAATCTCATTAACAGGAACATTCCCATATTTTGCACCAATGTTTATCAACTTTGCAGCCGATTCTTGGAAACCAGAGCCTTCGACCAATGAAAGGACCTGATGTCTTTAGCGCACATTGAAACAATGGTGTTTGTGATTTCTGTTTTAACCCGAACTGGAACCAGTTTAACAATCTTCTCTTGACTTGGAATGAAGCAAGTCATTGATGTAATTTTTGGAAATGGTGATCTGTTTTTATAAAACTCGAGATGCTTCCACAGACCATTCGTACCATCGCGTGCATTCCAAGTTATAATGGTATCACATCTTGTACATACCGCGAATGGCACATCCTCACCATCCAAGCGGAAACGATTGAAACTTTCCCAAATATTGCTCTTACCACCTTTATTTAAGTAAAACTGAGTACGCTCGCTTTTTTGCGTAAATTAACTTTTGAATGTTTGCTTTATTATCCATTATTTGAAAATTAAAAAAGAGAATTAGAGAAGTATGTCTGTCTGTTTCACTCTTATTTGCTCGCTCCTTTGTGACAACTCAACAACCAATCAAACTCGAGGCGTTGTTAGTACAACGATTTATTAACATAAATGTACATCAGAAATTCATCAGAATACAAAAGTCCATAAATGAATACACTTCAATAATTCACTCTGCCTCAACTCTTACTAACTAGAGATCTCTAAAACTCCCCATAACTACTAATTTCTCCTAACTTCTCTTAATTAACTAATGATCGAATCCAGCCCCTATTTATACCCCAACGTCCGTGCCCTAATTACCCTAGGTACGTCACAATCCCTTCAGTATTTTCCTAACTATCTAATCTTTCTAGGAGCGTCACCTGGACGTCATTGTTAACCCGACCAGCCTGTCCGACGTCGCCTCTCGGTCTTCACACCTTTGCTGTCTACTATTCTATAGTTTCCCCACCTTGTCCTAAGTCGTCTGTCACCTTGTCACCCTTATTGGTATTACTCCTAACTCTTAGATATCTATTATATTAAAACATCGAAGGGGATAGTCTCTGTCTCTAAATCTACTCTAGCGTTTTGGCCTAAATATCAAGAATGTCAAGGAAAGGCCTTGAAATAGGTGTGTATCACAAATCATCCCAAGATCATCAGTGCGATTTGATTGATTCATCAGAAGTCTGCGAGAGTCTCAACTCAAACAAAAACCCAAACCCACGGGACTCCCACAAAAACAAAACCCAAACCCACGGGACTCCCGATAAGTTTATTTCCAATCCCGCGGGAGTCCCGCGGATTCCGCGGGACTCCCGCGAATCCCAATCCCGTGCAGCTCTCTAATGCAGACTAGTTCAGACTTCAGACGAAAATATAAGGAAATGCCAGCGAAGTTTTCTGTGCCTGAAACATTGGCATAGCTAGTATTTTTTGTTTAGCTAAAAGCTAACCAATCAACCAAACCAAGCAATATTTTATACAAGAAAAATCACTTGTTTCCCTGACTTGCCCATGGTCCCCTTTGAAGCTCCTCGCGGACCCCTGGGGGTCCCCTGACCAAAGGTTGAAAACCTCTGCAATAGACAAACAGGGTGAGTGTCTAGGGTCTATATTCCGGTGGGAAGGGAAACTGTCGATTATTTAATTTTGTTGATTGCATTTCAGTACAGAAGGACTTTCTATCTATCGTTATAGTTGTTATATAGCTTCTTTTTTTGTTTTGTCATGATCCACATTAAATGTCCTCGGACAGAAACAACTTCAAATCTAAAAATACATCGATCAAAGAATTTTTTTTTAAAATCTCGATGGATTCATGGCATGGATAGTAAAAGATTATCTAATTAATAAGTCATAATCAGGGATATTCTTAGCTCCTTCGATGCCCAGACAGTGACTTACGGGGGGGGGTAGCAAGTAGCAAGGAAAGTTACATGTTGCGGCCCTCTTTGCGCAATATTTAATTGAAATTAATACTGGATGGGGATCCTTCGACAGTTTGGGGGGGGGGGAATCCGTGTAAGGATAAGATAAAATCTATTAGATCCTATAAACCACTAATGAGACGTTTTTTTTTTATGGTGCCCTTCTTTCATCCCCACCATAGACGATAGTGCAATTGCCATGAAGGCACTACGGGAGATATAGCGGGGACTTTCGCCATGACCTGAGATCGAACCCGGGACCCTCAGGTCAACAGTCGAGCGCTTTAACACACGACCATATTAGGTTAATTCGTAAACATGAGTGCACACAGTGAAAATATATACATGTATATAAACCCTAATTGAATTAACCATCTTTATTGCCAATGGTGGGTGGCCCCATTGTCTGGGTAGGTCGGACAGAAAGTAATTATAATTAATGCTCTCCACCTTGCAGGTTACTACCACACATGTGTTGTCTAGCTCCACGTTGCAGATTACCACCACACATGTGTTGTCTAGCTCCACCTTGCAGATTACCACCACACATGTGTTGTCTAGCTCCACCTTGCAGGTTACCACCACACATGACACATGTGTTGTCTAGCTCCACCTTGCAGGTTACCACCACACATGCAATATTCCCTCTAGGGTGTGGTATGAAGTGAGCAAAAAATTTTGTCTCTGAGCGACATTTTGTTTGAGGCCGAAATCTGTGAGCGATTTAAGCGATGTCGTCCGTCGGAGTGAGCGATCGTACGTGTAATATGAGCGACGCTCTGAATTCGTGTGAGCGATCGCTCACGCGCTCAGCTTAGAGGGAACATTGCACACATGTGTTGTCTAGCTCCACCTTGCAGGTTACCACACATGTGTTGTCTAGCTCCACCTTGAAGGTTACCACACATGTGTTGTCTAGCTCAGGAAACAACGTTATATAATAATGAACAACATGTTCAATAATGAGCTGTAACCAGAGCTTTCTTAGAGATAGGCCAACTGGGTGGTCACTACATGGCCCAGTGGCAGTGCTGATGCACGCCAAACATGATACCGAATTAGTCAAATTATTATAAACTAATTCATAATGAATACACTTTAATGGGGGGGGGAGGGGGTTAAAAGTAGTTTAGTATATTCTAATTGGTTATAATGATTTTACGGATACACCAGGACCCGAACAGATCACTATGCCTAAGCCCCCCTCCCCCCCTTTTCCAAAAAAAAATATATATATAAGAACGCCTCTGACTGTAGGATACATTCTATACTAATAATTCTTTACTGTACTTCTAGTAAATAGTCAACACGCAGACACAAAATTATTATACAACAAAGAAGCAAAGATTAATATAAAGGGAAAGAATAACGTAAAATACGAAATCACCACAACAACAACAACAACATAAGAATCATTGAGGTATATGACAAGTTCAACAAATCTGAATGGGGCCTTTAGTTGGGAAGGAAAATGACAAGTTCAACAAATCTTAATTGGGCCTTTAGTATGGAAGGAAAAATGACAAGTCACCGAATGTTCATAAACTGACCATGTTGAAAAAAACGAACATGACCTCAGCTGGAAATTCAGCGGCCCCCTTGACAAACTGGGTGCCCTTTCCTCCCAATGTCGCAGCAAAAATAGATGAATTTAAATAATTTCTAAAGCGACGCCTTTACCCACAAGGCTTAGGTCCCCCCCCCCCGACCAGTGGTCGGTTGGCCTCCCACTCAAGTAGCCCTGGCACGAAGAGCAATGATCTGCCTAGTTTCCCTGAGTTATTGATTTCTTTTTTGAGTGTGTGTGTGTCATCAAAATAGTATTTTAAAAGTATAATAGTGTAATGACCTTTGACCTCATTAAACTGTAAGCCACCTTGATTGCTCATCATCAATGGCTGAAATGGGAGGGGTGAAAACGGAGCTTAGGTGTTATCCTATAAACTAGTATAAACGTACAATGAGGTGGGGAAAAAAAAACTGTTGTCTTACCTTGCCGTCAACCTGGCTAATGTGAATTCCACTGATGCCAGATGACCACAGGATCATGGCTAGAATGGACACAAGTATGACATCACCAGGGAGGCCGGTGACCGATCCCCAAGTCAACGTCTTGGAAATCATTATTATCTCTTGTGATGGCTGTATGACGTCATTGTGTTTCCTTAATACTCTCGAATCTATCGAATGAAGATTGTAAATCACAGTTATCTCTTTTAATGGTTGTATGACGTCATCGAGTTCCTTAACGCTCACTAATCTAAGGAGAATAGAAAGCACGCACTATATGCACACCATTAAAAATGAAAGAATTACATTATGTGAGCGTGCAAGATACCGTCGATAGACTAAACATATTAAAAAAACGTTAGATCTAATCTTAAAACACTGAAAATTGATAGCAGAATAGCAAAAACCAAAAAAAAAAATATTTTTAAATGAAGAGTTCATAGATCAGCTCGCTGTCTTCACATATCAGACTCCAGGTGAGATAATGCCAATTTACAAGTATGCATTATACAAAACACCTGCATATTGGAATCGTCGTAAGTACTTCTTTTATCGCGTCTGCTACAGAAATAAACTAGGACTGGAAGATAATTCTTTAAGTTCACTGTATCTATTTCTTGACAAAAACTTTTTTTTTAAAAAGCGCTTGCAGTATGTCTGAGCCCAACTATATTACACACATACACCAACACACGAATAGACCCACGAACAGAAAAAAAAATACAGCAGACTCATTCATTCATTCATTCACAATTCAATAATTTTTGAACAAACCCAACCGTTTACGTCTGAAAGTTTAAAAGATGGAATAATGCACGTGAAGAAATCTGGTCCGATAACGGAACGAATTAGTCATAATGTTTAAAAAATAGA
This sequence comes from Bulinus truncatus, assembly GCA_021962125.1. Lineage (NCBI taxonomy): Eukaryota > Metazoa > Mollusca > Gastropoda > Planorbidae > Bulinus > Bulinus truncatus. Next base: position 1,575,730 of record JAGDYQ010000082.1, on the reverse strand, counting down.
ATAATGCACGTGAAGAAATCTGATCCGATAACGGAACGAATAAGTCCCATCATTGGATGGCTGTGAATCTAATGTAATGTTGGCCTGACGTCTGGATGAATGAGGAGCAAAACTGAATACCACAAATTCGTCATATTTTTTTTTTTTAATTTTACTTTGTCTAGTTTTAAGTTTCACCAATCTATCTTTTTATTATTATCATCATAGTCAGTGGCGCAACCAGCAAAAAAATGCTGGGGGGGGGGGGCTCAAATATAGAAAAAAGACAGTTTATATAGTAAAATATGTATGATGATTTGGTCATCATGTAATGCCGGATTGATACATTATGCGACACTTTACATTCGCATTATACAATTTGCAATAATACACTACTACGTGTTATATTATATACGTGCAATACTTAACTACAGTTTATGTAAACAGAGATACGGGGAATTTTAATGTTAAGTACCAGTTACTTAAATAGTTCTTCACTATACTAAACTATTATTTTGATCTATGGTACACCATTCAATACTATAATACACTATACCAAATAGCATGCTATATTTTACTGTGATATGCTTTTTATACTTAAATTTATTTACTATAATTATAAAAAAATGTTTTATAGCATTAGTAAAGTCAATTGTAACACGCCATATATTTAACGTGAATGTTCTAATGCTGTCAACAATGACACTTTCGCAAGTGTACGAAAGATGCCTGATTCATTAAACATTTTACTTTAGTCTTTACGTCTCTGTCATATGTTGCCATAGCAACAACAACAACCAAAAAAAAAAAGAGAATATTTAAATTATAGTCTATAATATTGCTAAAACCACTTCATACAATTACTAATAATAATAAAAAAACACACACATACTTCTTGCATCTATAAATACAACTAATCGTAACGCCAAAGGTCATGAAAATGAACTCGTCCACAACAGTTAATGAAATGAATGGCACAAAACCCTACGGAACACAAGCCAGTAATGTCCAACAGTAAATTAATCCATACGTCAGTCAGCGGCTTCTATGTGGAGCGAGGGGGAGGGGGGAGAGTGGATAGTTATTGTGTTGTTTTTTTTTCGTATCGGGTGTCAAAATAAATAGTGCGAGCAAGAAAAAGTGCTGTACTTGTTGTAACGGTCGTTACAATTCACCGTATTCCGCCCCTTCCCCCCCCCTCCCTCCATCCTCCACCCCCCCCCGCCCTTTACCCTCTTCTGCCCCAAGGGCCACATCAGAAGAAATACTCTCGCACCCCCTCCCCCGCCTCACAAACACCACAACCACCCACCCTCACGATCGCTGAGATACAAGGCAATGAGAGAGAGGGGAGAGGAGGGGGTGGAGAGAGAGAGAGAGAGAGAAGAGGGTGCTGTAAAAACTAACGATGCCACGCAGTTCACAGGTGTGTCGGAATACCTGGAGCTCTTAATGTGTCGCTCCTCCCACTCTTATACCCCCCCCTCCATACCCCCATGTCCTTTCTTAAACACGCATACAAACAGACCAATACACACGCACGCACACACACACTACACCTGATTGAGTCGAGCAGACCTCTCTACTAATGAAGCTTTTAAGTTGTCCATTGATTACTAAATAAGGGGGGGGGTCAGGTGGGGGTGGGCGGATGTAAAGGGGGGGAGGGGGATGGAGAACAGGAATAGTATGATGAGTCTCATTTTCAAAGAGCCACAGGTCAGTTCACGTAGTTCAACGAACGCTTCGAAGATTTTACCCTGTCAGTGACCTACAGAGAACATGTTCTAATGAATGTGTCTCTTATTAATGACCAAATCAATTCTTAGTGTTGGGTCAAAACGGTCCGTGTGCTAAATAGTGAGAGTCATACTTCCGTGTCTGTATTGCAAAGTTAATAAAATACTTGAACGATCCGCATCAGTACCATAGAACATTTTTTGTACAGACATCTACATTTACATATATTAATAAAATAACGTGAACAAAAAATGGTTCATTTGTAGCTGAACCATTCTCAATAAGAGCATATTACAGCAACATTGTCATCTGACTTTGATTTAAGAGCACACCATTAAGTCAAAGGTTTTTAAACTAAAGAGCGCAACATTCGGGTAAAGTTATTTAAACTAAAGAGCACAACATTCGGTTAAAGTTATTTAAACTAAAGAGCACAACATTCAGTTAAAGTTATTTAAACTAAAGAGCACAACATTCGGTTAAAGTTATTTAAACTAAAGAGCACAACATTCGGTTAAAGCTATTTAAACTAAAGAGCACAACATTCGGTTAAAGTTATTTAAACTAAAGAGCACAACATTCGGTTAAAGTTATTTAAATTAAAGAGCACAACATTCAGTTAAAGTTATTTAAACTAAAGAGCACAACATTCAGTTAAAGTTATTTAAACTAAAGAGCACAGCATTAAAAACGCTACTTTTACTAAAAAGCTTAACATTCCGTTAAAGTTATTTAAACTAAAGAGCACAACATTCAGTTAAAGTTATTTATACTAACGAGCACAACATTCAGTTAAAGTTATTTATACTAACGAGCACAACATTCAGTTAAAGTTATTTATACTAACGAGCACAACATTCAGTTAAAGTTATTTATACTAACGAGCACAACATTCAGTTAAAGTTATTTATACTAACGAGCACAACATTCAGTTAAAGTTATTTATACTAACGAGCACAACATTCAGTTAAAGCTACTTAAAGTAAACATATGACATTTAGTTAAAGTTACTTAAACTAAAAATACAAAATTCATTAATGACTTAAAAAAACACAACATTTAGCTATTATAATTTTAAATTAAAAACAACCTAGCTTTAGTTATCATACACATGAACTACATTATACAACATTCAGTTATTGTTATGTATTTGACTTGGTTGCACATAAAAATGTGGCACAACAGCTTTAGCCTACATCACAGTTATCATACATTGTGCAGCATTGAGGCCTGTTGTTTAACATACTATTAAAGTGGGATCGCAGTTGATATTACAATTAGGCCTTAATACTACGATAAATAAAAAATAATAATAAATTTACCAACTCATACAAGCAATTTCCTAACTCATACCAACAATTTCCTAACTCATACCCGAAAATTCCCTAACTCATAGCAACAATCTCCCAACTCATACGAACAATATTCCAACTCACACCAACAATTTCCTAACACATACAAACGATTTCCTATTTCATACCAACAATTTTTTAACTCATACCAACAATTTCCTAACTCATACCAACACTTTATTAAACTCATACCAACAATTTCCTAACTCATACCAACAATTTTCCAACTCATACGAACAATATCCCAACTCATAGCAACACTTTTAAACTCATACCAATAATTTCCTAACTCATAGCAACAATCTCCCAACCATACCAACAATTTCCTAACTCATACCAACAATTTTCCAACTCATAGCAACAATCTCCCAACTCATAGCAACACTTTATTTAACTCATACCAACAATTTCCTAACTCATACCAACAATTTTCCAACTCATAGCAACAATCTCCCAACTCATACCAGTTCATAACAACACCTCTCCGATACCGAATACCTCGGGTTGTACATCTCTCAGATACCGAATATCTCGCGTGGTACACCTCTCAGATACTGAATACCTCAGGTTGTACACCTATCAGATACCGAATACCTCGGGTTGTACATCTATCAGATACCGAATATCTCGGGTTGTACATCTATGAGATACCGAATATCTCGGGTTGTACACCTCTTACATACTGAATGCCTCGGGTTGTACACCTCGGGTTGGACACCTCTTAGATACTGAATACCTCGGGTGGTACATCTCTTAGATACCGAATACCTCGGATGGTACATCTCTCAGATACCGAATACCTCGATTGGTAAACCTATATGTATAACACGAAAAACAAAACAAAAACAGAAAGGGGTTATTTGTTTGTCTCAAGACGTCGTAAATGTGTGTTGTTTTAGACCAAATGGCACCCACGTTCACCTGGAAATGGGAACTTGAGGCAAACCACCAGTGCAGATCTCCACACCCTCAGTACGCCACTGATTGAACGTTTTTTTTTTTAAAACCGAAAAATGAACAGCAGCCTTCAGCGCCACCTTTTACACATTTGGCCATCACGTGCGTCGTTTTCCCCCCCACCTCGGTCTGACATTTATTTCCGCCTCTGTAACTTCCAGTAAACCAATATACAACTTTTTCAATTTCAGTAAGTCGGACTGACCAAAAAAAATCAACAAGAAATTGGTGGGGAAAAAAAAACAAAACTGTCAGCTCATTCAGACTTTGGGTACGTAGGTGTGAAAGCTGTTCACCTCATAGCTCCAGACTACTGTTCTTATTGCCACTTAGGTGGTAATCTTGCGAAGAAAAAAAAACGGGGGGGGGAGGGCTATATAACATAGCAAGGGTAGGGAACAGTTGACAGATTTAAGTTACTCCACCTTGGCTCAAGCGGTGGTTTCCCTTTTGTTTGTTGCGGCGGACGTTTTTCTCTCACGAGATGATGGGGAAAGGTTGTTGTTGTCTGTTTGTTTGCTCCCTTCCTGTCTAGTACCGGCACTTACCTGCATAAGACAATAGTGGTTGTTGTTATTGGTGTTTTATTCCTTACTCGCTCAGAAGCAGGAGTTACGTGCCCTGTTGTTTTTTCATTAGAGTTATCAGAGACAAGGGCACGTCCTAGCTAGTGATAGACGCTGCGTGTTTGTTGATTCGAGCAACTGTATCTTTGATAATACTGCCCCACTCTGTATACATACAGTGCATAGGTTACATAATATGTACACTGTATATGTAACTAAACGGCCAGGTCTGCATCAAGATGATGACCCGCAGTGAGGCTTCGGTAACTAGAGACCTGGTGATGACTTTCATGTGAAATTGGTCTAGAGCAGTAGATTTTATTGCGAGAGTTATAGATTTTTACGCGCCATATAGATTGTTAAGAGCCACATAGATTGTTAAGAGCTAGATTGTTAAGAGCCATATAGATTTTTACGCGCCATATAGATTGTTAAGAGCTATATAGACTACTACAAGCCACGTAGACTGTTACGAGCCATATAGACTGTTACGAGACATATAGACTGTTACGAGCAATATAAATTGTTAAGAGCCATATAGACTGTTACGAGCCATGAAGACTGTTACGAGCCATATAGACTGTTACGACCCATCTAGACTGTTACGAGCCATATAGACTATTACGAGCCATGAAGACTGTTATGAGCCATATAGAATCTTACGAGCCATGGAGACTGTTACGAGTCATATAGACTTACCAGCCATCTAGACTGTTACGAGCAATATAAATTGTTAAGAGCCATATAGATTGTTAAGAGCCATATAGATTGTTACGAGCCATGTAGACTGTTGCGAGCCATGTAGACTGTTACGAGCCATCTAGACTGTTACGAGCCATGTAGACTGTTACGAGCCATGTAGACTGTTACGAGCCATATAGACTGTTACGAGTCATATAGACTGTTACAAGCCATATAGACTGTTACAAGCCATATAGACTGTTACGAGCCATATAGACTGTTACGAGCCATGTAGACTGTTACGAGCCATATAGACTGTTACGAGCCATCTAGACTGTTACGAGCAATATAAATTGTTAAGAGCCATATAGATTGCAAAAAGCCATTTAAAGAAACTGCCACGGTAATTGAGATGTAAAAATTCTTTAAAATTCCAGACGTAACAATGGTTATGGTTAACTTCTTGGCTCTCATCATTGTGACGTTTATCAAACTATGTAAAAAGTTCGTTGGAGTTCATGCACAATGGGGGCTTAATGCAGCATGGGCATGTGCCAGACCTGATAAGCTATAATTTATGTTCGGAATTAAACGTTTTACTATGTGGGTTTGTGTGGGGGGGGGTGGGGTGGGAGAGGTTAGCTAATGAAAAAGGAGAGATAACTTTGAATAAGTTCTTAATAGATAAAGTGATATAAATCTCCATTTGAGGGGACGGATGGTCGAGTGGTAAAGCGCTCGACTGTTGACCTGGTGGTAAATGGTTTGATCTCCACTGAGGACCAAGAAAATTTTGAAATGTCTTGGCTCAAGTTCCCGATATATCTCCCTAAGATCCGCCATTGGCCACCCCAGATGTTCGTTCACGGTGTCATGTTTTATGACATACCAGTACATCTTTTGTGTGATGGTTTGTCTTTATAGTTCGTAACTTATTAGCTATAAAATACAATTTGTCTACCACTTGCCTGGTCTTGCCCCCATTCCCTTCTTCATCCTCCTCTCTCTCTCTCTCTCTCTCTCTCTCTCTCTCTATGTCTCTCTCACTAAGAAGCAAGTAATATGTCAAGACATCTTTGATGTGCATAACTCTGCCCGGCATTACACGCAATACGATCCGAGAAACACGAGTTATCTGTCTTAGACCTGTCATTTTATTTCAATAACACCCCTCCTCCCCCCACCTTACACACACACACACACACACACGCACGCTTTATTTCGCAATCCACTGACACTCTTTGCTGTAAACATAAAGGGGGGGGGGTGCAACATTTAAGTACATTCCCCATACCATCCACCCCTTTACCCCAACACGACAACCCTATTTTTTTTTTCGTTTTTTTTTTCTTTTTTAACTATGCCTCTTATCAGACGGGAGGTGTTTTATATTCCTCGCGTTCCTTTTTTTTTTTATTATTGCTCGAAGCTTGTCTCTGGTACAATGCTCCATTGTCAACGAAATCTCCCTCACTGGAAGACCCACTTGCAAGAATATAATTTACATGGCGGAAGGTTATTATTACACCCGTTATGAAATGTAAATGTGCTGCGCCCAGATCGGCGAATTAATGCGCCACCACTATCTTCATGTAAATCAAGTTGTCCCGTTTCAGTCAAGTTCCTATAGATACAAAAGTGTATTACTATTGGGGAACAGCAAAAAAAAAAGGGCAATGAAGGCAGAAACTTAAGTTTGTTTTGTTTTTTTGACACAGTTAACGAATTCTTTTTTTTTTTTGTGTATTACATGAGGCGTGAAGTCAAAATGAGAATATTTTATCTGAGTACTTTAATGTTACAGCCCGTTAGTTGGCAGCTTGTCATTTAATGTCACGTCACGGTGTCCTGTTACAGATTATCTCCCCCTGAGATCATTAGAGATGAAAACAATGAAAGATCAGATGTTATCTTGAATCGTGTCTAGAAGTGACCGCTATCTCGGACTGTTTTTTTTTTTGTAATGGGCTAAGTTTGTTTTGTACATTACCATCCGGAGACGGATTCTTGAGCTCCTACTTTTTTTTTCAAGATATAAAAAAAGAAAAATTAAAAATATGTATCTACCCTGTATTTCTGTAGACATTTTGTTCTTCTTACTTTCAAAGGGAAAATAAAATTAAGTCTAGAATTTATTACATGTTTTGTTTTTTAACTTGCAAAATTCTTGGATTTCTTATAAATATTGGTTTTCTTAATATGTTCTGGTATCATTTTTGAGTCTCAATATAAGTTGTTTTTTTTTTAATGTTTTTCATCAAATATTAATGTTGATGTCAATGTCATTGTTGATGTCAATGCTAAACAGTGATTAAAAGGTTCTCAGTATTAAAAGGTCATTTATATTTTAAAGTCATAAAAAAAAAAACTTTCTTGTGTGAGAAATGATATCCCCAAGCCCTAAATTAGTATGCGCCTGGAAGTCATTCAAATGCCAAATCATTCAAGCTCAGAATCAGTTGTTTTACTTTATAAATCACTTAAATGAACTGATCAGTTCATGAATCAGATTTGATTTTCAAATGAATTCAATATTCTTTTACATGCCTAAAAAAGATAATAACATAGAACTATGAAGAAATTTCACAATTAGCATAAAAAACAATTAGGTCAAAAATTACCCATGATGCTTCTACCACAAGGAGAGACTGTACCGGTGGCAACCAGGTTGGGGAAAAAGCAAGAACAAAAAAAGTAATAATGCACTTGTTGTTACGTTCCTAAGTATGGTTAGGATTCTGTGCAAATAATTCTAACAAAGTTCTTGTTCTGATTCCAAGTGTTTAGAGTTTCAGGGAGTTTGGATTATTACTTATTAGTTCCGCTGAACGTATAAACAATTATATGTACGGTAAAAGTTAATGTAAATAATACTTTTTTTTCCTTTAAAGTAAAATGCAAGTATAACCGATCAGGAAGGGTTACATAAAAATGAAATAGTAATAGTGCAGTGTAAAAGTGAAGTAAAGTTTCCCTCATAAAGTCTATACAGAAATTTAGTTCATCTGTATCTGTTCACACGACTATTCTATGGGATTGTGTGGATAGTACAATGCCCACCCATCTTTTCTTTCTTCAGCAAATGTCAGGACTTAAGAGATATCGATCTGACTTGAAAAAGATCCCAGCACTCACCAGGACTTGAACTTGGGACCCTTCGATTAGAAGTTGAGTGCTCTAACACAAAACCAGTGCAGTGTATCAATTTAATATTAAAATTCAAGAAAGAGCATATAGTCACACATTATTATTTATTTCATTGACGTGGTTCAATATCTAATTTGTATATATCAGTTTCAGCCATCAAACAGATAATGATGCTATATTTATAACACATTCATCCTGACAATAATGACTATACAAAAAACGGCATTGCAAAATGTTATCAGACAAAAAAAAAAAGTCTGTATAGAATAAAAACTATGGCTAATCTGCAATTGATTAATGATATCAATCAAATGATACTAGTTAAGTTAAATATAAACTAGTAATAATAATGAAAGTACACTGAAATATGTATACAATATACAAATTCATGACTGAAAGACTAGAGGAATATTTTCAATTAATATGCATAAGTGTTATAATTATAAAAAATAATCACAAAAAATATGACATGTAGAACAGAGGTGATATTAAGCCATTTTTATTAGTAATTACTATTATTTAATAAAAATGAGAAAGGTTATAAAAAAATATTTTTTTTTAAAAGGGAGAATGAATTATTTTATTAAAGCCCTTCTAAAGAAGAGTTGCACCATCTTGAAATATTTGACAGCAAGAAAAAAATAAAAAAAATAAATTAGCTGTGAGGCAGGCCCGTAGCCAGGTCAAGGTAAGCAGGGAGGCACCAATATTCAGCAAGGGGGCACCTTTACTTTTTCTTTCTTTTTTCCTCTTTTTAATCTTTTTTAAGCCGGGGGGGCATGCCCCCCCCCCAGTGCCCCCCCTTGGCTATGGGGCTGCTGTGAGGTACATAAGAATATTAAGAAACTTTTAAGGGTAGAATTTTAAATTCTCCCCTCATCAAGAAAGTCAAAAAAAAAGAATTTTAAAAATCACATAACTGTTTTTAAAAAAAAAATATAATAAAAACAAATCTACAAATATCAAAAGTTTAAAAAGTATATAGCTGGACCCTGTATATAATTTTTTTTATATATTTGACAAAAAAGTAAACTGGTCAAAAAAGATCTCAATTTTTCAAGAATTTACTAATGTGTAAACAGTCTTAACAAATGGTACTTCTCCATGCATAAATCTAAAATATTTCAGTTAAAGACATAATGCTTTATGTCTTTAAAATTATAACCATTTTTATAATTAATTAGCTGCCTACGGACTTCAATACAAATAAAGAAGGCCATCCACCATAGTGCAATATCAGTCTGATTATTATCAACGTCATATCATTAAAAAAATAAAAGAGTTCAAAACTGTCATGTTGTCCAGGCTCCCAGTATATGGATAAAACAGTTTCATTAATTTTACATATAGCTGCCATGTTCAAAATGATTATGGGATTAAAATCTTCTTCTGTGTTATGTATCTTTCTGTGTGATGTATCTTTCTTTTAAAGCGAAAAAAAAAAAAAACTAGCTCAGATAAATATCTTTTTAATTATTGTGCTTGCTTAAAACAATTAAAATACGTATACATGTAATTTTAAATTTGTGCAGCTTACAGAACTTATATATTGAAATAAAAGAACAAAAGGATTTAAAAATTATAGGAATTCTTGAGATTAAACACCAGGATGTGATGTTTACTATGACAACAGTATGTTACAATTTTTAAAAAAAAAAAAGTATTATCATCCTTATCTGGCTATGTATTATTCATGAAAATAATTGATTGGACCATTCCAATTTTTAGAAATAAAATGCGTTTGCGGAGTTTTCCTGACACAAGCAGAAACTGTCTTTAAGCCATGGGGTAAGAGCCATTGAACAAAATTAGAGGGAAATTCCACAGGTCAGGGTGGCCCACGTGTGACATGGAGTTGTAGTCAGACTTGCTCCACTGGAATGGTGGTAAGTCATCATAGGTGGGGCTGCTGATGGCCAGGAAGGACAAACTCATGGACAAGGAGAAGTTTGTTAGCTGTGGAGTAAAACAATGCGTAAAGATGTATCTCATTCGAAATTCTGGGAGTCATGTTAGATTAGCATGGGATGGATGCAGAGATTTTCTTAAAATATATACACCACTTTTTAGGAGATAACTGTAAACATTTTTTAAGCTTTGTTTCTTTATGCATCAGTCAGAATTTTTATCAAAATAAAATGTGTCTTTTTTGGCCTTGGGTCAGAGGAATATCCTTAATTTTTATGCTATGGTATGATGCAAAAGCAGCCTAAATACAAAAAAAATAGAAAATGGTGAATTTGGAAAAAAAAATTTTAATACGGAAAAAAAATTTTAACCAAAAAAAAAAAACAAAGTACCTTACATGAAAATGGACATTGTGAAACAACAGAATTTATTTTGTCAATCCTATGTTAAACTAATAGGCACCAGTATTATGTTTAAATAAAAGTAAAGTACTTAAGAACCCTTGTTACAATAATCTAAAGAACATAAGGAATAGCTGATTAGCTGCCAAGCAGTGCCTGCTTCTAAGATTGCAGAAAACTATTCTATTTATGGGGTTCATTTAATCAACAAAGTTTAAATGTTCCAGAGTTGTAGTTTTCATGTTATCAAAATAATATTTGGGTTGGGAATTGGTGAATGTCACCACAAGAGTCTCAGTTTGGGGCGATTCAAATGATCAAGTGACCAACAACAATTTTAAAAATGGTCAATATATTATACTAGGAGATTGGCATTTTCACTTTTTTTTAAACTATGTGGAGTATTTTTAGAAAATCATCTTTTAATTCTAGATTATTCCTTATTGCTACTTATCAGCTAATGTAGAGACATATTTAGTTCAGTATTTGTGATCACCCAGTTCTTAATTTTATTAATGATAATTTATAAAAATATTTGATATGATTTTTTAGTGCATTGTTTAAAACAAAATAATTTTATATTTGTTTTGTTTTTTTTTTTAAACTTTTTAGTTTTGAGATAATTTAACGTGCACATGTTAGCTAAATTAAGCTTGTCTTTATAAGACTAAAAAAAGGTTCACAATGTTCACATTAATGCACTGGTGCTGTATTTTTTAAATTCCTAACCTCCAATCTGTTTTTTCCCATTTTGAACATTAATAACAAACAATTTGATTGGTAAGTCTACAAGAATATAATTCATGGAGTCGAAAAATGATTAAAATCTTGTTTTGTCATGTGAAATCTACAAGAGTGCCAAATTGAGACTTCTCATTAAATTAGAACACGTCCGAAAATGAACAAGATTTGAAGAAACATCCACAGAGAGTTAAACTAATTAAGAGCTTATAAAATCGTTACTTTTCTCACTGCTTTTAACATAGTGGTAAAATGAAATAAAATATTAAAAGAAAATAAAGGACCCAAAAAACATTATCGCCTGAAATGCAAATCTTTATATTGCATGTGACATTATTGAAAAAATGTTATATTTTTGCAAAGAGCATTAAAACCTTTAACACTGCGCTGCAACAACTGTACTCACAAACAGCCTACAATTAATGAAAGAGGAAAAAACACCCACCTTCATGTCTGTAGCAATGTGAGGACGATGTCCTAGAGCATCAAATGGGTATTTGCCATCGATAGGGTTTAAATCATCTCGGCAAGCAATAGCATTCTCTGCAGAGTACGGTGGCGTGCAGTTGCAGCTTGATAGAGGATCTTTCATAAAGTTGTTATATCTGAAACATGTTACACAGAATTTATTTTGAAATAAAATTGATGCTAATTAAACACATGATGCATTATTTCAAACCATGACTACATGTATAAAGTTCAACCCTACCTCATTATTCTTGTCATTGATGTCATGTCAACCACTTTTGGCACATCCCTTTTAAAAATCAGAGCCCTGGGATTTTTGTCATATGTAAACCAATCGCCATATTGCTTGACCAATGCAGGCATTCCACTGGCATTAAATATTTCTGGGAAATAGCTTGAATAAAAAAAAGTATTTTACAAAAAAAATGTACCATTAAAACATCTTGTATATTTATTGAAAAAAGAAAATTACAGTAAACTGGAGGTAAAAATGACAGTGCTAATTGAGAAAGTAGGATCATTCCAATGTTAAATTTTTAAAAATCAAAAAGTATTAAATCAGAAAGATTGTGTGAAGTCCCTGAAAGGATATGACATTTAGCTCTTAGATTCTATAAACCACTAATGGGATGGTTTCAAACAATCTTGTGACCAAGAACAGTTTAAATAACAGTCATGAATATACAAGCAGATCAGCATTTCCACTTTTTTTTAAACTATATCATATATGGGATGTTTAAAAATCTGAAAGTAGAGAAAATCATTTTTAATAAGTTGGTCTAATTGATTCTACTTTCAAATTTAAGCAAGTTGTTTTTTTCTTTCATCTTCAATGTTCTTGGTGTCTTTTTCCAAATTTTTAAAAAAAGAAGATAAGTAAAAGCTCACAGCATTAAAAAAAAAAAAAAAAATACAACATAATATTTTAATAATAAAAAAAAAACCCTTCTCTGAATTGTTGAGTGAGAGTTCATTTTAAATAATCATCAATGTGTTGTCCATTTGTTGGAAACAGACAAGTCATTTCTTTTCTTTCGGTGGCTTGTCGCACCACATCAATTTTTTTCAATTAGCCATAAGGCCATCTTAAATCTTCTCCATAAAAAAAAGATGCCCTGTGTTTCAGGATACCCAGGGCTGAATGGTGAAATGAAAAAATAAATAATGGCATCAACTTACGCAACATTGTAGCTGCCAAAGTAAGTCTGATTGTACAGCAACTCTGATAAGTCGTTATAAAGTATTGTACCACTGTGAAAAGATTTTTTTTAAAAGTAGCAATGAAACTTTTTGAGTTATACATGTATACATATATGTATAAATTGAAGATTATAAACCAGATTTTTTAAAATTTCATACAAAACTGAATTTTGCTTAACAGAGTGTCTCTTTTAAGATAAATGTATTTGATGTTTAATGAAACCTACGGTATCTGTTCTAGAAGGTAAAATAAACCAGGAGATGCCTTCATTTGAAATGGCATAAATTTGTTATAGTCAACTATCATCCATTGGTTGTTATATCTGTTGAAACAAAAAAATACGGTGAAAGAAAAAAGATATTTTATTTTAGAAAATATTCAAACTACATTTGACGCAGCAAAAATTTTTCATAAAAAGGGACCGTCAATTCTAATAAAATACATGTGTTTAAATCATGCAATGGTGAACATAAGCAAAGATTTAATGAGACTTTATAAAAAAAGCAGATTGAAATAAAAAAACTTACGTTCCACTGTTGAACTGACTGAAATAAAATGACCAGAGTTTGCCTGAAGATGCCAGTCTGTTAGCTACCATACTTCTGAAACTCTCTAATACTGAAGAATAAGTAATGTATTTAAGTAGGTCAGGATTTGAGTTGCCGATGGTTGTCTCTTGAGTAAGCTGTACATAAGAATATATTTTTTTAATGACTAAGTTAAAAAAAATAAAATGTTTGGGATAGGATATACATGTAAAATAGGTTTAAAGTAATTTGAGAAATTATTTTTTGTCAATACTTAATTTTTAATACTTTTCCCCTTTTAATAACAGCTTCATGTCAAACAGATACTAAAAATAATTAGTAATAGTTTGCATATAAAAAACAATGTGTTTCGGCCATTTCAAATCAAACAATCTGGGTTTCACTGTTAAATATAAATGTGTATTAATTGCTATGACAACAGCGAAAGTCCACACTTTTAACTTACCAGACCTGAAGAAATTAAATAAAAGTCATCACCAGATGATAAGACTCCAGGGTAGGATGAAAAGGTCATTATGGCACCAGGTATGCAATCTTTAGATGAAATGAAGTAAAAAAGTTATATTAAAGCCATGATAATAAATGTCTCAAAGCAATGTTATCCTATGCCCATAAGGGATGTTTTAGATGGGCCATTTAAAAATTTCAGTTTTCCATTACATATCATTTTATTGTTTTTGGCAAATCACAGAGTTTGTGAAGTTCCTTGTAAGGAAGAGATGAAATCTCTGAGATTCTATAAACCACTACTGGGATTGTTTTTATGGTGCCCTTCTTTTCATCTCCACTGTAGCAATGGCCATGGCGGCACCATGGGGAGATATCATGGTGACTTTTATCAAGATATTTAACCTGGGTCCTCCAGACCGACAGCCAAACGCTTTACCACAGGACCATCTGTCCCCAATCACAGAGTTAGCATTAGGAATTCTGTTACAAACTATGACAAAGGCTACTATGAGTGTAAAAGTTAGGAACTGCTGGCATTTAAGAAATCGTAAGTCATTTACTAACCTGCACCAGAAGGCAACAAGTGTAGATCAAATTCATATCTCTTCAATATTCTTAACATTGATGGCAGGTCATTCCAAGTGTCCTGAGATACGTACAAGTCAGAATAGTCAGGGAGAAGCCTAATTAGGGCTGAGCAGTGACCTCGTCCAAACCCCCAATGGTTTCCTTCACCTTTAGAACTGCGGAACTTGGACAATGAAGGGAATAGCTCACCAAGATCTTCCATATCACCGCCAACCTGAAAGATACTATGCAAAAGCAAAAACCTGATAAGCTACGAATGTCTGAATGCAATGTTTTGAAAAATTACAAACATCAGGAAATAAAAAGAAAAAAAAGAAACATAAAATTAACAGCAATTATTTTTTATTTGAAAAGTAAAATTCTTTGAAATATGATTACTGTAAGGTCATTATCTGGTCAAAGAATTAAAAAGTGAGTTATATTTCACTAATATTTTTTTTTTTTAATTCTTCACATTAAGCTAGTTTTCTTCATGAAAAATCAATTTATTATTGTACACAAATTAACAAGTTTAAGGTGAATACATTAAAAATATGATTCTTGTATACATAGAATTGTGAAGAGATGCACATTTTAATGTCATATTTTTTAACTCTTGTGTAGAGTAGTGATAAGATACCAAATTATAGCATCAGATGAAAATGTTTTAAAGTCTAAAACATTTATAATATACAAAAAAAATAATAAAAACAGTTTTAATTAGACCCCATTATGATTTGAATGTTTTATGGTTTTCATTTTTTCTTTAACAATAATGCTGTGATTTCTGTTTTTCCCATTTGGTTTCCTTACAGTATAAGCAATCAAAACATGAACAAGAATAAAAATAAGGAAAAAAAACTTACTAGAGCCCTAAGACATCAATATCTGTATTGAGAACACCTGGATAGTTGGAGTAGCCATCTTGAAGTCCAGTTGCTTGTAAGAGGTACAGATTAATCTTGAAACAAATTGTATAATTAGATCATTTTAATTTCAAGAAGCTTGGTGACATAATATTTTAAAATGTTTTCTTGAGTTTTTGGAAACTTTTTTTTTATATTATAAATGAGCAAATATGGAATATAAGGCAACAACTAATGAGAAAAGGCCTAAAGGCAGGCCAAGAAGCAGATGGTTGGAGGAAGTGGAGAAAGACCTTAAAGCCATAGGAGTGAGAGAGTGGAGGAAGAAGGCCACGGATCAGGAAAAGTGGAGAAGTGCAATATGGCAGGCCATGGCCCTTAATGGGCTGTAGAGCCAAAGGAAGAAGAAGAAGAAATATGGAAATGCAATACTACAAATCAATGTCACTTACATGATACCAATAGGAATCTTGAGAACTGTGTGCATTTATCTGTTCTTTCATCCAATTCAAATTTGACTCTAAGAATTTCTTAAGCTGATAACAATGATTTGACAATGGTTCTGGACAAAAGTCACCTACTGTGTTGATCCAGTGCATGCCAATCAAAGATCTGTCGTAAATTCAATCAATAATTTTCAATGTATTTTACTGAGAGAGTGGGGGTCTGGATCTGTATGTGTCTTGTGCTTAACAAGGATTTAGAAATAGAAACTTTAAACATACAAATAGGATTTGTTACCTTGTAATATGACCTTCAACAAATCCTGCAGCATAAGTCTGCTGAGAGTCAGAGTACTTGTGATTAAGTCCTGATGTTGTTATGATATCAAGTTTTGCCCATCTATAAAAAAAATGTACCTTGCTATCAGTTTTTCACTCTATTTCACCATTTTTCAAAGACTTGGAAGAGTAAAAATACTCATTTTAACTTTGAATACTCTAAGAGCATGTTATAATTAAAACAAATAAATCAAACAAAGCTCTAAGATAATAAGCATAAGGAAATCAATTACTAAATCATTTATTCTGCCTAATTTAATATGAAACAAACATATTTTATATGTACTATTATTTTTTTTCTTTAAAATATATTACAAAAAAATTTTTATTAACAATATGATTATGACAAATTATGCATGTATTATAATAATTGATTTCCATGTAAAGAGAAATATTTCAAGTAGGACTGCTTTTATTCTACGAGGAGTTACGAATATTACATTGAGGGCATTTATATGCCGCCATTGCCATTTATAGGGTGTAGTGTGCCTACAGATGTTAGCTGCTCTGTAGGGATGGCAGACATACATCAGGGCCGCCAACAGTGCTCGTGAGGTAGACACACTACACTCTATTATGCTGGCAAAGGCGGCATAAAAAAAAGCACTATTTCCTTTTTAAAACAAAAAAAAATACCTATATCCTTTACCCTATGACTTGACTATGTTTACATAATAAAATAAACTGACATTGACACCACACCCCCCCCTCCCCCTTCAATTTCCCCCCCCCCTAACCCCCAATTTCCTAAAATCCTCAAACACAATTTTTCCCCCCTCTCCCCCCCTTGAGGGAACATTGCTCATCACCTGTATAAACATCCTCCAATCCCCTATTAGCCATTGTCTAAACATGAAGATAAAAGTAAAGCACAGACTATGGCTAACTAAGAGGATGAAATGACACAAATAGAAGGTTTAACAAACATTAAGGATAAATGTAAGGATGAAGTACTCACTGTCTACTAGGATGTTTGATTTTATTATGTTATTACCCAATGTGCCTATCAGTACTAGTAAACCCCATTAGCTAGAAAAATTTAGCCAGTATCATTTCTTCATGAATGTTCTTGCATGAAATTATTTTGCATGTCATTATTTTCATTTTGTACAATGTACATCCAATGATTGTTCAAAAATTAGCCCAAAGATGCATAATAAGATTTTTTTTTATCAGGATATACTTTGTAAATCTTAGTAATAGTCAGCCTAAATCATCAATTTAATACCAGCAATATTTTATTATCCTCAAAAATTTTTTTTTGCTTTTTTAATTGTCATATACTGATGATACAGTTAGCCCCAAAAAAACTGACCAAAGAAACCATTTTAACACATATCATCTTGTTGCTCTTTCTTTTGATACCAAGATTAACAACATTGGTTCAGATTTAATAAAACTGTATTAGTTTATGTTTCAAAATGTGGAAAATTCTGAAAGTTTTGACTTAGTCTATTAACAGATTTGAGTAACTTAAAACTTTTGTAGCTTTTGCAAGAATGGTCTTATCCTAAAGTGTTTTATACCATTGGAAATCTCTGGGAAATCTCTGGTCATGCTCGTTCAAATGATGTAAAATACATGCAAATTACATGACTTTGAAATGTTCATGTCACATACCTAAACAGTAAACATGACATAGCGACTTACCCTGTTTGGTTTATACTGTTATCGAAGCTAGCAACGGCAATAAAATCTGTCTGGGAATAGTTGAAAACTTTATATGTCTGGTCTGCATTGTCGAATACAACCCAAAGCTGTGTTAATGTGGCTTCACTATAATAATTAGTTAAGAGTACTAAAACCATAAATGTCGAAATAACTGCTGTGTATAATAACGCCATTTTGATATGGTCACATGAAAGGTTGAAATCACGTGACCGACGTCCTAGCTCAGCTTCGGTCTTTTGCAGGGTTGTTAATATTGCAATATTGTATTGGTATTGGCAGTATTGCCAATACTTTTTTAAGTATTGGTACGATATTGCAATACTTCTTGAAATTTGATATTGGTATTGGTATTGCCAATACTTATTTTTGATATTGGTATTGATTTTTAACCAATACTTAAAGCAATATTCAATAAGTTCTCTACAACATTGGTTGTGAATAAAACTGAATATAATAAATTTTTCTTTGGTGTCGCCATCTTGCGAGTGACATTGCCAAGCAATTTTTGAATGAGACTGAGCAACGAATCATAATAGAAATCATATATGATATCTGTGGCAATGAGTATTGACCAGTGAGTACTCTAAGTAAATTGATTTCTATGGAATTTGCTATTCTTTCCAAGCTTTTTCCCGGTTGCATTAAATAATTTTCTTGAATGTTTATTGTTATTTGCAAAGTATTGTCAGGCAGATCACTTGGTATGCTTTTAGTAACACCTGGTGAAACCCGATGGAATTCAATGTATGATGCTGTCACCAGAGATTACAACATTCTCTGTGTAAGTGACATGGAAGTGACATGGAAGTTGTTGACAAACTTTGTGATGAACTTGATATCAAAAGACTACAGCCTGTACAGAAAACATTTGTTAAAGAGTATGTTGCTGTTATGAAGCCTGTTTGCTGTGAACTAGATATTTTGCAGGTGAAACTAAAAAAAGACATCAATTGGACTTGATTTCCTTTTACCATCACTTGTCATGATGAAGGCTCAGTTAAATGTTTTTCTTGATCAAGGAAAGAATGAGCGGCTCGTAGTTTTGTTCTCCATTAGCTTCATGTCTTTTTTGAATGCCATCGATAGAATATTTGCAAACATGTTTGACAGCATTGATGCTCAGTGGGCATCCGTTGTACATCCCAAATTCAAGTTGGATTGGATGGATGATGATTTGCAGCGTTCGCATCTAAAGAGACGCATTTCACAATCACTGATGTGAATCAAGAAATTAATAATTACTTGGCAGACACTTCAGACAGTATTTTATCATTGGATGCCTATCCACATAATCCATGTAAAATATAAATATACCTGAATACATGACTTCCTTCATGCGCTGCTGTTGAAAGGCTTTTTTCATTAGGACAGCGGTCCGGGGAACTGGGGTAAATTACCCCCAAATAGGGTAAAAATGAAATTTTTGGGGGTAAAAATGAAATTTTCGGGGGTAAAAATGAAACTTTTGTGAGTAAAAAGTATATATTTTTAATTTGCTATGGTGTAATATCAACACTTACACAAAAATATTTTGGGGTAATGATTAAAAAAAGTTCCCCGACCCCTGCATTAGGAGGACGAGTATTTTCCCCTCTTCGTTCACGACTGAGCAGTGCGCATTTTGAAATGAAATGGTTACTTTTCGTTCGCCGGGTTAAGTGGTAACTGCCAGTTAGGTGGCGTTACCCTGTGAACTCTACTGGAATTCATCCGTTAGTTTTCCAGATGTAATGCAATCCACTGACTCGGTCTGACTGCTTTTACTATAGTGTGATGTTTAACTGTTTACGTATGATTTGCTTTTCTATGACAGTCATTTGCTTCATCCATCCATCCATCTATTTATCCATTCATTCACAATATTTGTACAGCATACATATTAAAAATCTTGTTGCTAAAGGACGTTAAGGTATGCCGACTTATTTAATAGTAGTTTATTATGTTGTCAAAGACTTTTGGATGCTTTGAGGGAAACTGATGAAGCAAGTGTTAAATATTGTTAAATATAATCTAAATCAGCCAAAAATGTTGTTATCGTTTATCGATGTAAGTGATATAGAGCAATGAATTACGTATTTGCGTTTTATTCATCGAATGACCCAAATATTGGTATTGGTATTGGCAATAATAAATAAATATTGGTATCGGTATTGCAATACTGGTTTTAAAATTGTATTGGTATTGGTGTTGCAATACTGGTTTTAAAATTGTATTGGTATTGGTATTGCCAATAATTTTTTTTAGTATTGTTAACAACCCTGGTCTTTTGTGTGCAGCGACTCGGGACACTGAATCACAGCTACATAACAATTTCTGGTCCTTTCCTTTCTTACCCGCTAAGCCAGTGGTTCTCAAACTTTTAGCTTCGCGACCAAGTAAAGCAGCAATTAACAGTTTTGGTTTCGTGACCCACCATCAAAAATGTCTGTTTTCATTCACGACATACTTGTATACAAAAAAACTACTATAAAAGAAAATAAACGAGATATTCATCAATTGCATGTTACTATGTATATATAGTTTTCCCATTTTATTTTGCAAATGTATACATTTTTATTTTTGTAACCAACTGACCAATGTAAATTTATTATGTATTGATAGGCTTCTGATCCTCTAAATATAAATTTAAATTCTGTCACCACCCATCTGAAATGGATCTGAAAAGGTATCGTAAAACAGACTATGGAAAGCTACAATGAAGCCACATGAAAGGCTTTTAGCCCCTTATAGTTGTTCAGAATGTATTGTTTTCCATTAGACAATATATTGTGATACAATATACTGAATACAGTCATAACACAATACAGTGTTTGCGCTGTTAGATATTTAAAATCACCTATATTGCGATGCTATACACAGTACCGGATTAATTCCCCTTTAATTTTGGTGAATTCTGAAATCGGCAATAAAGTGAATTAAACGAAAACTAAATGACACAGTTAACAACGTGTGTGTTTGTTTTTGACACATCTCTTTCCTTGAACTCGGCCACAGTGCCACAATCGGCTCTCTGCTGGGCAATTTTCTTTTTTTTCCCACACCCATTTAAGATATTATGTCGTTTAGTTACTTAGAAATTCAGGCTTTCGGCGACTACAAATGTCATTTTTATTCATAAATGCTTTGTTCTAAAAAAAAAGGTATTAGCATATTTTCTTATAATTTCGCCTTGTCTATTACTATTAATGTATGCTCTTCTACATTATTTGTTTTCAGTAAGTGTATCTACTAATATTAATTCTGCATATCCTGATACAATATTTGGTGTTCAAACTTTAAAGTTTTTTTTTTTTCGTTATTCCAGTTATAAAAATTTAGTTTGAAGGGCTCCCTAAATCTCAGAACCTGCTTTGACTGGTCAATTAGGGTCCGGGGATGAGGTCTAATCAGCGATGCGAAACGTTTAAAAATAAATAAAATAGCTAAATCGAACATTATAGTGGTACTTTAATCTCTGTATAACGTTGTTCTATACACACACACACACACACAAACACACACACAAACATTTAATAAATACTTTAAAAAATAACCTCTTTCATTACAATCTTGTTTGTGCTTTACAATCATAAGTTTTTAGTAAAAAATGTTTTTAGGTCAGTCTTGTTCCAAATAGACTTTTTTTTTGTTAACATTTTCATAAATCCTTTGGTTACTGCAACTTGTATTGGTTTCACCTCTGATGACACCACAAACAAAACTGGGGAATTATGCAAAGCTAGTCTCGCCAGACATATTAATTGATGTTGATGTCCCACGAGTAACAAAGCAGCATTGCAATAATCAGGTGACAGCTTGGTAGCAGGTCAGATGTATCACTGTGGACAGATGAATACAAACAAAGTGAAGTGTTAATACACAGCTCGTTGTCCACCCACCTCACTTCATGCTACGTGCTACATACCGAAATGTGGGAGGAGATAATATAATAAACAGTTTGGGTGGCTACCATAATATAAAAAAGTTTGTGGCTACCATAATATAATAAAGGTGATGTGTGGCTACCATAATATAATAAAGGTGATGTGTGGCTACCATAATATAATAAAGGTGATGTGTGGCTACCATAATATAATAAAGGTGATGTGTGGCTACCATAATATAATAAAGGTGATGGGTGGCTACTGGTTTTGAGAATCAACTTTGGTAGCCACATTTAAGAAAAATATGTTTTAAAAAGGAATATAGTTGTATTTGATTTAAAAATTACATGAAAGTTTATATATATATATATATATATATATATTTTTAATTTTCAGTGCTAGTTTTTTTTTTCGATGTCTCCTAAATAAATATATCACTTACCTTTTTAATGGAAGAAATTGAAACATCTTGCCTTTATCGGAGTGAATTAGAAACTCGTCTGACATTAAGATATACAGTTCACCTAGTTTAAAAATGTAAACGTTGTAGCCTGGTAAATACAAATTATATCTACGGATGTAAAATACATTTGACGAGAAAATTCGCGAGAATGTCATCAAGCAGTTCAAAGACAAAAAAATGTTGTTTGTTTTGTGATACTCACTATTCATGTCTTGAGCAAATGCCAGAACATGTTTCAAGGGATCCAATCTGGCATCAGAAGGGCACTTGCTGACGTCACATGATGACCAGTCTTTTTTATCCCACTTGCCTGGTTCTTTTTCCTCGAGAGTGTATGTTCTTCTGTGGTAGGACAGACAAAGTAAAAAAAAAATGAATATATGTAGGTGAACATATGCCCGATTCTTATACATTTTGTTATTAGTAGGTAAATAGCACACACAACCTTGACGAAAATATGCACATTGTACATGTACGGTGCAGAGCCGATAGGAGAACAGGGGGTAGGGGGGGCGGGCTGCTTAGCCTCCAATCCCCTCCCCTCCATAATGGTCCCATCCAACTCGAATTCATATCCAATCTGGTGCTATTCGGACAACAACCGGTGCTTTAAACCAAATAGCCCACCAATGTCTTTAAGTTTCTGCTAAGCTTCTCCTCCCCCCCCCCCCCCAATTCTAAGAAATGCTCTGAAAATGTACACTCAAGTTAACGCAGCAAACCGATTGGCCGCGTGACTTACCCTGTCACTGCATCGGCAAATGTGTACAGTCCGTACAAGTGCGGGAACAACAGCCCTCTGTACACATAGCCTCCAACCAAAGCGTGGGATTTGTTATGAGGAAACTCGTAGATTGGATATTTTTCATTTTCTGAAGAGAAATACAAAACGTCTTGGTTATGGTACTATGTTGACAAAATGAAACAGGTGAATTTTTTTTTAATATGGATTAGCAAAAAAATAAACATTCGAATCAAGTCTCCATTCTCACTATTCATATGTTGAAATGATACAGACCAACAATGGTAGCTAATAATGAATAGATACAAACGAACTCTGTCAAATGTGAATGCTCAAAATGACTCATTAGTAATACCCAAACATTTTCTTTTATAATTTATAAATTGTCTCTAACTCAAAATTTAAGTTGCCCGCGACCCCCTAATTTATTAGTTTTAAGTTGAAGTGATTTAATAGTGTTTAGTCGATACGATTGTGACAACAATCAGGCTACGTAATACGTTATGGTTCGGCATGTGCCAAGGCATGATAGCCTGTTAAACACTTTTTTTCCAAGGGACCGTAGAAGGAGGCAGACACAGAGGTCGCCATCGGAAATGTTGGTTGGACAATATAAAGAACTAAAGACAGCCGCGCAGGACAGGCAACTGTGGAGACATATGTCTGTTGAGGTGGCCATTCGTTTCCCCCAACTACCACATCGGTAAAGGGTAAGTTGATGATGATCATGATGATG